>CAJVPP010000102.1:0-48504 GCA_910592005.1 Funneliformis mosseae | reverse complement strand
GCCAAAAAACCTTAGCGAATTAGAGCTTTTTTTGAAGGAGGAGTGGGAAAATATTCCAAATAGTACTCTAATTAATCTTGTAAACTCTATGCCACAGCGTTGTAGGGACGTTATTGAAAAAAATGGTGAACGAATATCATATTGATTTTTTTTTTAATAAAATCTATTGCTTCTTAGCTTTAAAATAACATATTGTACGCTTCGATTGATAAAGTGGTTGTGTAACTATCGTAATTTTAAAAATTGTCATTTTTTTTGCACACCACTTTATATTGAGAAATTTTCTGTATTCTTTTTTTGAAGATTATTATATAAATTGTCAACGATTTCTTCAATTCTATTGACTTTATTAGAAAATAATTCGACACAATTGTCAATTTCCTTACAATCGGGACATAGTATTCTTTTATTATCTTATCCTTAGTGAGATTGATCCTTCGAATATATGGTACCATACGTGTTTTTTTTCATAATTTTTTTTTGACATCGTGAAAAGAAGAAAAATTAAAGCTTTAATTATCGAAAGAAGCCATTTCATATCATTTAAATATCTCGGAAAACCATTTATGAAACATTTACTGTTACTTATTTAGTTTCATATCGTTATAAATTTTATAGAACTGAATTTTACTAAATTTTTTAATTTAATTTATAATTTTAATTTAATTTTTTTTTAACACAGAGTTGATAGCAATTACTTATATAATCTTTCCTATAAGTCATTTATGTAGCACAGTAAAATGGTTCTTACAAAGTAATAAAGTAATAGCATCGAAAATATCGTAAACGTAAAAATACATGCATTCACAAATTAAAATATTTATTCCTACATCAATTAAAAATTATTATTGTTGACCTTAACTATATTTGGAAAGGTTTGATTTTCAAAATTTTCAAATTTTCCGGTTCCAAATATAGACGACTTAAAAGCTTATGCTAGCGATCAACTTAATGGATAGTGGTTTTAATATAAAGGAAAAAAAAAAAATACCTACCCGATTCGACGCTGCGCCCCGACACCGCCTAAAATCAAAAAAGGCGCAGAAGGTGGTTTTATTTTAAAATACTTACCGATTCGGCGTTGCCCGATACCGTCTAAAAATCATTCTAATTCAGACGCTATATATTTTACAAGACTATTATTTCTATGGTAATACAGAAAACCAAACGAAAATAAAGAGAGAGCATCAAAAGTTGTGAACATTAAAGCTTTCTTTTATTTCTTTTTCTTAATAAATTGACCTATTAGGTCGAAATTTAGATTTAAACCATCACTATGACAAAATCAAATTTAAGAAAAATCCGAAAATTTCTTATCAGCATTAGGGAAGAATTTGGTGATGCGTAGTGCAAAATAAAGGAAAAGTATTAAACACACTGGAGTTCATGCTAAGATTTAATTGATGTGTCAAATTAATTTTATTATGATGTATTAGAAAGAAAGCTATCTATCAAAAGTGATGCGAAACTTTAATTGAAGCATTTACCAGCACGGTATATCGATTTCATAATCATTTAACTTTATAAATCTTTAACGTTGAAACAAACTTGCGAAAAGCAATACGCATATGGAGGTTTGTTATTAAAATCACGTTACGGATCATATGATTTACTAAGTTCGTAACTCAATTTTAATAGCAAACCTCCCATATCTTTCTGCTCGACTAACACGAACCAAATTCTAAGAGATTACGACGAATTTGGATACCGTAGGCAGATAATTGGAGTTATAAAATTAATAATCCTTTCTATTGTATTATTTGAAAATCATTACCTAATTCGTAAGGAAAATTATTAGGTTTTGTTTTCATTAGAATGGGTATTTATTGAATTCTTATTCTTGATATTTGTGAACTGTGGTTAACGATATTTTCAATTTTGTGTAATTTAATTCTGAACAATTGTTGGATGACAATGTGAATAGTAAAAAGAAAAAGAAAAGAAAAGAAATACTTATGAATTATTATTATCGTGCGGAATTAAAAATTTAGTTTAACGAAAAGTAAATTTTTTTGACGTGTAAACATCCCAGGCCATTCTAGTCGTTATATTTAGAACTCGTACTCTAAAATAAATTTATGTTGTGATATATATGTAGGAAGGTTAATATCCAAATCACAGTAATACAAAACATTCTGATTATATTTTCTGTCATGGATATCCGTCCCATGAACTTTATCAGATGTCAAATTAACTTTTATTTTGCAATAAGATAAAGAAATTAAACACTTAATTAGATTACCGGACCTTATACCAAAACGTTCGATTGGCTTGTGTACCGAGCATTTACATTTGGACTGTTGTAGCCCAACTTAATCATCATTTGAGTTTAAATATCAAAGGACAAATCGGTAAATTTATTTATTTTAGCTAAATGAAATGTCGCTGTACTTGCTCCTAAATTACTACATCGTTTGTTAATTAATACTAAAAAAAGAATAATATTTAACACAATTAAAATTTTTTTTTTTCTGGTTTGCATTTTCGAAATACTGATCCCGCAAACACTAGATTAGTGTTCCGAAACGATCGAGTCGACCCGGGACCTGGATGTTCAGGCGGTCTGATTTAAACAATATCAACATAAATAGATGCGATGAACTTTTTATTTTTGTTTTATGTTACGCGACTTTAATTTGTAACAAATAAATAATAAGTAAACCTATCGACGTTGCCGATATTACAACTTCTTCTAGAAAACGAAAAGCATTGCGGAGTGAAACAATTACAGGTAAAAAAAAAAATTATCGATTATTAAACATTAACTAATACATTTTTTTATAAAGCAACATGTGATTTAGTGGAACAAGTATTTTCTGGCGGAACCGATCTGATATCGACCAAAAAATGTGGTCTTAATGCTAATACAATTCGCCTATATGTGCTTGAAATTCTGGTGGAAAAAGATGTAAAAAAAAAAGGAATTAGGATTAATGCTCACAAAAAAAAATAATAAATTTTAAAAATAAAATAAACTTTATATAACACTTTTTTATTTATGGCATTAATATAAAATATTTATTAGCGAAAAAAATGCTGAAAAGCTTGTCACCGATTGCTTAACCTATGTAGAAGTTTATTGTTTTCTACTTTTTTGGAATTTAACCGACAAATTCAATTTACAGCTTTTTTTTTTTTTTTTGAAATGTCACTCTGCGAGTGACTCAGGCACAGTGATCGATGATTTTTAAAAAATCTTGCGCCCCTTTCTTTTTCTTTAGATTCCTCTTCGAAATCAGATGGTTTAAATGATTTCGTTGTTTTATTTTTATGTTAATCCAAAATTATTTTATATCTTATTAATTAAACTGTATTTAAAAGAAAAATTTTAGAAATATTTAATCAATAAAAATATGTAAATTACTTTGAAAAATAAAGAATTTTTTTTTTTTTTTGTTTGTTTAATAAAAAAAAATAAATTTAAAATGTAATAAAATAAATGTAATGATTTGTAGGCTGCGCCGAATTGGGTAGTATTTTAAAAATAAAGCCGCCTTTTGTGTCTTTTTCTTGATTTTTAGGTAGTGTCGAGGCGCAGCGTCGAATCGGGTAAGTACTTATTTATTAAACCACTGTCCATTAAGCTAGCATAAGCAACCTTTGAGATTTCGAATCGAGTCCAGGTTAAACAATAATCGGGTCGAGTCGAATCTGAGCCGAACAATGATCAGTTCGAGTCAAATTCGGGTTCTGTAATTATTTAATGGGTTCGAGTTCGAGTATTCCTTAAACTCGACCCGATCCGACCCTTACAGAGCACTACAATAGATTATTAGAGTTGAGTGGATTGATTTGTTTTCTTATGATATAATTGTACCTAACCCGATTAGCATACTCAATTGAAATAAAGTATTGCATAATAAATAAATATATAAAATAATTTTTGAAATTTGGATATCTTCGTTCATGTCACCCGGTCGGGTTCAATTTAACAAAAAAAAGTTTATAAATAAAAAGTTTATCATGTGACTATAAAGTGTAATTTTATTGGTAGATTAAAGCTTTATTATATTATCGTTATGTATAATTCCTTTCTTACAACTCATTAGTTTTATGCATCTTTCCAAGCAATACATTGTTATGAAATTATTTCTCCAATTAATGTATTTGATGGGCTTAACTTCACTTCAAAATCTGTTTCCACCAGTCAGATGATAAATATAGAATTGATATATTTTCCAAAAATATCTTTTATCTTTGTTTCTTTCTCAACCAATCCTTCAAAACTTTAGAATTATAACTTATTTTTTCCATGTATAATAGGCATTTTGACAGAGTTAAGATGATTTTGAAATAAAATGTAATTGTCATATGATTAGGCCGGAAAGAAAATTTTAACCGAAAAATCGAAGTTGCATGATTTAACCGACAAAAAACATGAAAATTTTTTATTAACTTATCTCACTTACGAATCACTTCAGTTCTATATCAAATTTGAATTAAAAAATTCTTATAAACATTCGATTATAACGCATGTGCTACCAATTACTATCTTGAAGGAAATTTAAACATAAAATTTTAAAAAATATTATAAATTAACGGAAGTAAAATTTAGAAGGTTGCACAAACATCTAAGTTTGGGAGCCGCAATTTTAAATTTATTCCCGAAAAATTTTCCTCTATTAAAAATCATGGATCGAATAATTATAAATATAACTTATTTTCGTTAAGTGATATCCAAAAATTATGAACAAATAATCGCTATGAATCAACCATATATACGTAAGATTAGTCTCATTAATGTTAAGGATAAAAAAGTTAGGAGGAAACCTCCAAAACTTTGCTCTCAATGTAAGGAGACCGATAGTTGTTTCAAATTATTTTCTAATAAAGTCAATAGAATTGAAGAAATTGTTGATAATTTATATAACAATCTTCAAAAAAAGAAGATTGAAAATTTCCCGATATATCAGGCAAAATTTATTCTTAATAAAGTTCCTTGCGAAATAGAATACGATTTGTCAAATTTCACTTTAGAAGAATTAGAAAAATTAGGCAATTTTACAATTCAAAATTTCATTGGAGATAATTATTCACATTCTACCTCTTTTAATCAAAATGAGAATAAAAAGTTTTCTCTCAATCATGTTCCTTGCGAATTAGATTTCACTTCAGAAATTAGTTAAAATTTGAATAATACATACCGACTTCTTACCTGCCCTAATGAAATGATGATTCCTATCGACTATAATTCCCATCTCATTTAACACTTTCGAATATTATGACTCCTTACGGCAAAATTGGCATTTTTAAGATATATTTATCGAATTAAGAACATACTTTAAGACTATATTACGCAAGTAATTTTTCGTGTAAACGTTAAGATTTTTGGCAAAATTTTTTGAATTTATTAAACCTTTATACATTATTGATCGGAACTTTTTTATCGTTTGATGATGAGAAAACTTGTATACACATATATCTAAAGACAATCCGCTTCTTAGATAATAATGATCATTTTTGGCAATGTTTCTTAACTTTTTTTATCATCTATTTTTTTAAAAAAAAAATAATAAGAAAATAAAATTTTTAGTCCCAAAAATTACTTAAAATTTACTTTTAAAATTTCTTAATATCGGTCCCCCTCCCGGTAAACTAAAATGATAAAAGAAAGAGATAATAATATAAATCTAATAGTCTTAAATTGGTGATGGTGAACTCACCAAAAAGGAAAAGAGTGACAATGCATTTATATCACTCTATTCGACTAAAATTCGATAACTTCGTGTCTAAATTTAATATCTAGAATTTTAAATTCAATCGAAAATCAATTTAAAAGCAACATTACTTTACAGAAACTTGGTTTTCTTAATACGCAGTAACTGCAAAGTGACTATATAGTAAATATATAGTAACTTAATCACAGCCTAATAGGTACTATGCAGTTACTGCATAGTAAGGAATAGTAAAGTTTCTGTAAAGTAATTTTGAAAGATTATTTTACATGAAATTTGAAATCTAAAAGTGTAAATCTTAATTTTTTTTCCGCTCCGAATTACGAATGAAAAATAATAATCCGATCAAGTATAGTTAGTTAAATTTTCCAAAAATTAAATTAAATTAATTGAGAAATTAAAATTTTGAGTTGTAATTGTTTTGACATAATGAGTAAATTTGCGCTGTATATTTAATAACTTTTCATTTTCTTTTTTTAAACTGGGAAGCTTCTACTAGTTCTTTATCTTTGTATATGTTGTGCGTCAGATGTCGATTTGCGTCAACTGAACAGTTGACATATATATGGTATCTTTGTTTCTGTAGAAAAAATTATCGATTGAAACTGATTATGATCGTCGAAGGACAATATTGTTTGCTCAGTTCTTTGGGTTTATTTATTATAAACAAAGCTGAAGGTATTCATTGCTGGGTAGTATGATGTAAAATTTATTTAATAAAAATTTTATCAAAGTCTGCTTCAACTTCGACGCTCTGCACTTTGAAAACTGTTTATTAAATAAAAGTTATATAAACTTTAGAAATATCTTAAACTAAATGCAATATAAAGGTTTTGATAGTATTAGCAATTACATTCTAAATTTATATGATACAGTATTAAATATAATGTGTAACAAATAAATTGTTTATCGCAAACAATTTTCTGTCCTTAAAATATTTATAAAACTGAAACACGGGATGTGACGCTTTGTGATAACCCCTAACCCTAACCAATCCTGGTTAACAATAATTGGGGTTACCAATGATGTCATGGAATCAATTTATAACAACTTGATTAGTAAATAATTTAATTAATATCTTCCCCATTTTTCTCGCTAAAGAATATTAAAATACAATATCTACAAAAGTCATAATTTCGTAAAAGTCATCTTTATACTCAGTAATTTTTTGCAGGCCAAGAAAAAATACTTCCAAACCTTTAGTTAATCTACAAAAATGAAAATAAAATGAAGATAAACATAATATTTTAATAATTATAACGATAAATGTTAATATATTGAAGATCTGCAGGTAAATAATTTTAACTTAAAACTTTTCATTATTGAATTTATTATATGAAACTTTTTTTTTTGCTATGTTTAATCCCAGTCATTGGAAACTCATTTTCATTTAATATTCATAATGCATAATTTTTATTGATCGATGCTTGTCTCAAGATTATAAAATATATCCAGCGTAAAATTATAAGGCCACGCACATTAGCATTTTCGGTTAACCCGGGGTTTAATAAAAGTAACGATGTGATTGGTTGGGAAATTAATTATTACACCGATCCTTTTTTCATGAAAATTTTTACTTTCAAATTAAAATAAATTAATTTCGATTACTGATTATTAAATACGCCATTCACTTATTATTGGAATACACACAAAGTTTGATTACTTTATTACACAAATTTTGATCACTTTATAATAAAGTAATCATATAATTTACAATTATGTTAGTTTTAGATTAATATTTAAATTATAACTTTGTGAAGAGGTACAAGGCGGAAGCTTAATTATAATATTGTTATTAATGCAAGATAAAGGATTTCGATTATTAGTACTAGATAAATGCTTTCGATTTTTGCCATCATTGAGGAATTAGTGGTTTAAAAGGTGCCGTTACAATTAAATGCAAATTCCGGCCGAAATCTTCATAAATTCTCTTGAAGATCGCTCTTGATAATTGCAGTTAGTCCCTTTGACGATCATTTGCCAAGATGCTAGTTTGTCAAGGTGCCAGTATGACAAATGGTCAAAATGCCAGGATGGCTTAATTAAAAATCTTTTATAAATACGAGCCGGAAATCTTAAAACAGCTCAATATCCCATGCTCGCCTTTAGCATATTTCTTTGAAAGACATTCCCTTTGCTATCTTCCCTTTACACCTTCGCTTTTAATTTTATAATTTCGCATTTTGTAACACAGTTTATTATTTTATTTTAATTTCCGATTTTATTAGTATTTTATTATACAATTTTTATGTAACAATTTCGTAATTGCGTATTTTTAATTAATTAGTTGGCATTTACTTAGTTTAATATATTGATGTAGCGAAAGTGTAGAGCGCCGACGTTGAGGCAACACTGATTAATTTGATCAATATTACTTCATTTTTATTCAATTATTCAATTAAAACCTTCTGCTTACATTTAAAATTGTTTATAAATACATAAACGAAAGAAATGAATACAACAATACTGTAAATCGTTTATCCGAAAAAAATTTTTTTCTCTTTTTTTTTTTTTGACTCAATTTCTAAAATTCCGAAACAAGTAAAGAAATAATTCGATAGCAGGATGATAACATCCATACAAAGTGTTTTTTTAATGTATAAAACCTGGAGATACTTGATTCAAATATAGAAAGTATTTCAGATGTTTCAGCCCCTAGGTTTTCCGAAATATTTAAACGAAATGAAATGGTCTTTTTTTCGATAATAATAAGCTTTAATTTTCCTTCTTTCATCATGTCAAACAAAAACTATAAAAAAAAAACAATTATGATACCATATGTTCGAAAGATCAATCTCACTGACGATAATAAAAGGACTAAAAGAAAACCTCCAAAGCTTTGCCCCGATTGTAACGAGTCCGATAATTTTAACAAATTATTTTCTAATAAATTCAATAGAATTGAAGAAATGGTTGCCAATATATATAATAATCTTCAAAAAAAGAAGACTGAAAATTTCTCAATATATAATGAAAAATTTAATCTTAACAATGTTCCTTGCGAAATAGAATACGATTTGAAAAATTTCACTTTACAAGAATTAGAAAAACTAGGAAAATTTACAATAAAAAATTCTAATGTTGACAAATATCCATCTTATACTTCCCCTATAAAAAACGAGAATGAAGAATTTACTATTGATAATGTTCCTAATTTGCCAAATTTTACTTTAGATGAATTAGAAGAATCAGCAACACAAGATTTCAATGACGATAATAATCATGAGAATGAAAATTTTATTCTCAACAATGTTCCTTATAATATCAATGATCAATATACTGTACAAGGGGGAAATCTAAATTTTTAAAATTTTTTTTATTGGTCCCACTTGACTGATCGCAGTCATGTGCTCAAAATTATAAAATTAATGAAAATAATGAAAATTTTTTCTTGCAATCTTGTTCCATGTGTATTAGATGATTTTACAGCTTTCATTTCAGAAAATTATACAACTCAAAATTTTAATAATAACGTCTTACCTCCCCTAACAAAAATGATAAAAAAGGACGATTCTCATTCTAACGGCAAAAAATTCCGAGCATTCTTATTTTATTCTAACTTTTTTCGATCTTAAATAATGTTATTTAATCTTTTAATTTGATTTTCGGAATCATCGTAATATTATTTCTTTTTCTTTTTATTTTTATTAATATTATTTTTTATTTGGCAAAATTGGCATATTTATTCTTTTTCTCGACACTATTTTGCTTATGTTTTTATATTATAGATTTTATTGATTTTTATGATACATTAAGAACAAAAAACAAATTATACTTTAAGTTCATCTATAAGACCACGCACATTAGCATTTTCGGTTCACATCACCCGGCCGGGTCTTTTAAATTTTATCCAAACAAGTTTTATATGTAAAATTTTTATCTCGTGATTTCGAAATATAATGCTGTTGTATTCAATACTTTCCAATACTTTCGTTTATGTATTTATATACAATATTTTAAATGTAATCAGAAGGTTTTTATTAATAAGCAATTAAATAATTATGAAGTAAATGTTACTCAATAAAAATAATTAATCAATGTTGCCTCAACATTGACGCTCATTAACTCAAACTAAAGCTAATCACTAAACGCTAATTAATTAAAACTACGCAAAATAATAATCGGAAAAATAAAAATAAACTAAAAAATATTAAAACGACGAAATTAAAATTATGAAGCTCGAAATTGACGAAAATTATGATATTTTTCGGGTGGTATTATATCCAATGTAAAAATACGAATTTTTATGGTATTAACACTTTATTGAATCCGTTCTCGTCATTTCTTGGTTTACTTGATTCTTTATATTTCTTTTCTTTGTATCTTCTCTTTAATTACTTCCATTCAATTAGTAATTATTATCACTGATCCTTTTTTATATATTATTACTTTTTTTCTCACTCTTTTTTTTTCCACATTTTTCAAAAAACTTATAAAGAAATTATGATTTTTACAAAAGCCTCTCAACTTCCAATACAGGAGGAAATCAATGAATTACAACAAGCATTTCTAGTTTCAAAATACTGAAAAAAATACCGCAAAGCGGCATTAAGTTATTAAAAGATTTAATAAAAGTTGTGATACATCTTAAGCTATAGAATTAATTGAATCTGCTAATAAACTTGAAGATTATCTTTGTCAATTGATAACTTGGTTAAAAAAAGAAGATGATTCTAAATCTGTACATAATTGTTATAGTATACTAAATAGATATCTTAAAGAGCATGATATTCTTTAACCAATAAAAATTTGGAATTGTTACAAGTTTTCTTATGCTTTTCGTATACTTGATGAAAAAATAAGAATTTTATAAGATAAAGGATTGAGTAATCCTAAAATTCTGATGGTTTATTTGAAAAAGAAATTAAAAAAATACTTAATAATCATATATAGATGTTAATATCAGTGAATCACTTACTCAGCAAGTTTTTTAAGACTATACTTACTATGTAGTTTATGTAGTAGTGATACATATTAAATTTGTAGAAAAATATTATATATTGTCAAGAAGGAAAATAATATTTCATAAAGAAAAAATTAATCAAGGTGAAGCTTTTTATAGAAATAAATATAGAAAAAACAAATTTACGACATATGTCTATATCTATAGATATATTTAATAATCAATATATATATCAGTTATAGATATTCTTTTATTTATCAAAATTACCTAATTCTACTATATCACAAAATTTTTTATTTCATAAAACTTGTAAAAGTCAAAAAAGATAAATATTTTATATTAATAATTAATATTTATTTTTTAAATTATTACCTAATTTTATTTTCTAAGATTTTTAAAAAAGGTCATTAGTTTAAAAATAATCCTATAGTTATGTAAAATTTAAAAAAATAATGAAAATCATCTCAAATACTGGAATTAATCTTAATAACAAGCAATTAATTACAAATCATTCTTGACATCATAATGTAATACAGCTTTTAAAAAATAATGAATTTTCTGATTCTGACCCTCAATCATTTTCTGAACATCGATTTCATGAGAGTTTAGCTGATTATTGTAAAACTGGTGAAGATTAGCACATTTTAAAAATATAATTATTAATTCCTTTTATATCACAAGAATCAGTTTTTGAAGAATATGAATTTGATGATTATTTTAAGATTTAAATTTAAATTTTAATGAAATTAGTATAGTAAAATTTTTATTTTATTAATCTCTTTTATTTATTATATAGTAAATTTATTTACTCAAAAAAAATATTTTATAGATTCAAATAATGATTCAGTTCAATCAAGTTTGCCTATATCTACTGTTCAAGAAATCCAAATTCCTATAACTCCAACTCAGGCTCAAGTTTCTGCAACACAAAAAATTCAAAATTCAAGTCAATATATCAAGGAAAGTAAAGACTTCAGTAACAGTATCTTTAAATATTTTATTAAAACAAGGTCATGAGGTAAGTAAAAATATCAAATTGAAAAATATTCCTTTGTTGTAAATGAAGCATCATATTGAAAAAGGTTCGATAATGTACGCGATTTATATTTCATATCACCATATACATTTTTTAAAAATCCATGAATATATTTAATCAATTATAACATGTAAATCTATAAGTTTAATTTATTTGAATAATTTATCAACCGTTTTTACATTCATGGTCTTTTATGTTGATAATTATTATTAAGATGAGTGGCTTCACTGTACCAAGCATATAAAATTACGATATTGGACTTATAAATCAATTACTTTAAAAATTTTCATTTCTATAACAATTTGAATAAAAGAATAACAAATAAATTTATAAATAACCTTTTTTTTGACAAATAATACATTTTGAAACCTTCTCGGCAAATGACGATATCTCGGAAATTAAATAATTTGAAAGAAAATCTCTTTCTAAAATTGGAAATCATAGCGCCAATACTGATTAATTGATATTTTAAATAAATTATTCATCACAATTGCTTCATTTATAATTAAATCCTTCTGCTTACAAATACAAATTGTTTATATAAAAATATGGAAATCATCACGAAAACCATGATAATAGTGAAAATTTTTTTCCAATTAAATTTTTCTTTTGAAATGAAAAAGTTACCGGATGATGAGAAGTGTATCCTACTTATTCGTCATAATTTGAAAAAAGGTTGTTTGATCTTGAAATAAGGTGTATACTTTTGAAATGTATAAAACAAATTCACTAGAGATGGTCTTTCAAAAACGCTGCTTTTGCCGTGGGAAAATTCCTCCATGTTCGCCATTTCATTTTTGCTTTTGTTTCAAAGAGGAAATCCTCGTAAGATTCTCTTTGATTTCATGGTGCTTTGCTGAGGAAGTAAAAAATAACGATTATATAGCGAGAATTGTAATCTTAGCATCTCAGATAATTGTGTTATAAAAGAACAAATGATTTATCACTCTTTCTTTAATAAAGCGGTTAAATCTTCCGAGTAGAGTCTTGACTCGTATTCGTGTTATTCGAGTTAAATTCAAAATTTTATAGACTCGAATCTTGATTCGAGGTATATTAATTCGAATCTAGGTTCATGCTTGGTCGAGTTAACTACCCGAATTCTTACTCGAGCTAACTAAATAGACTTCGACATTTTATTAAGTTATTATACAATTATTTATTAAATTCTAGCCTGATTTAGTAGGTGAAATGTCATTTTAAATAAGAAATATGTCTTTTTGATAGTATTTTTCCACCAGAAGATACATAACCGATGTTCATTCTTGTCGAAAATTAATAAAATTTACTGAAATTCCTGTAAATTCAAGCAATTCATGTGTTAGTTTACATTAATAAAATCGTTACGGTATTTTGATCATTAATTAGTATAAATCATAAATTCATTGTTAATGTAAAATTTAAGGTAACGCATCGTATAGATTACAAAAAGTATATATATATATTTTTTTTTAAATGGTATTCATGAAAATTTGCGCTAAAATTCGTATTACAATTATTATATAATACATCAAAATTCATGATGAATAATTGCGCCATACTTTCAAAGAAAATCTTATTTTGATTCCAATACCGCTTCAATGCATAATTTAATAAATATAATATATTGATTACAAAATATAAAATAAAATTTCATTAATTATTTTATTTTATGTTATTTTATTTATTATTTTCGCTAATAAATGCTATTGTCGATAAATTTCCAAATTAGGCGATAGCCCGTCTCTAACAATTGAACTCGAGCTAATACTCGATACACAGTATTCGAATGATAACTCGAGTCAGATGCTCGAATCCTAAACTCGAATTCTGACTAGAATTCTGACTCGGGTACTCTTCGAGTCAATAAAATTCTTGACTCTACTTGACTCGAGTTAATTTTTTTTTTGACTCGAGTCCAATGACTACTTCCGAGGATGTTTTTGTTATTAGAAATGATAGAATTATCAAAGTGATACCACAAGAAATATCATTCCACCACTTGATTTATCCTCGATGCTTCTACGACACCAACGGATTGTATGATTCTACTGGCGTTTTAGACTTTGATACGAATGAAATGATTTTTATAATTCTGAACCTTGGGTACATGACAGACATAGTATTTCAGTTTATCTTGATGATAATAAATCCATCCAATTGATTATTGGAGAACCCACTGTTCAGGTATGGTATAAATGATGTGCCCTTCCACACACTCTGATTATATTTGGACAATTGATTTTATAGACGAAAGCAGAATCAGTCTTTGGAAGTTGATCATAGGGAATTTTCTTTAACGTTGCAAATTCCAAGAATTTTTTCTTGGAAAAGAGAAATTAAAGAAATCGACCTTGAGGTTGCCATCCGACGTACAAAGGGAGATTATCGTAAAGATACAGTCATAGTTAACAATTGGAATTTTATTTTCTGTTAATGAAATATTTTTTGGCGCTAATGAGCTTTATTTTTAAAAATGTAATATTCTTTACGCCTTAACGTTAAATGTAAATATGGGACTTAACAAGAAAAAATGAACATAAACAATAGCAGAAAAATATTTCTAAGGAAAACAAAGGTAAGGTGTTTAAAAAAAAATATCACGGCAAGAGGAAATAAAACTTTTCTCTTTTTATTAAAAAACAAATAATGATAATGATAATGATAATGAAGATTTAAAGATAATGAGCTTATAATTCAACGATGGCTTGCTCCTCACTTATGAATCAAGTTTATTTCCACTCCCAAATTTCACTAGCCCTGTTCAAAATTGATCGGTTGCATTTTTAGGTCGATTTGTGTTTACAAAATTTATCCAATAAAATTTCTTTATTTTAGATCGCGTATTGAACTGCTTTATATTTTACTTTTTATATATTTCTTTTAAATGTTGCATAAACGCAAAGAATTACAGCAAGTTATAACCCATTAAAATATTATTTGGATTAGTTGTCATTTCAAAGCTGGACTTTTGACTTTGTAGAAGTAAAGCAGGTATGGTTGCGGGGCAAAACCCTAAACCCATTTTGGCAAAAGTCGAAACTTTTCAGAAATAGTTTCGACAGTTTCGACGGGTTTCGATGGTTTCGATGGGTCTCGAAAGTTTCGACAGTTTTCGATAACAACTTTGCGAATTCTTAAAAAGACGTGAATATATACAATCTCACATAGACTAATGCATAGATCATTATATGGGATGATTCTCCGACATTTTAATCTATCAAAAATTATAATGTTGATTTAGTTAAAAAAATTCCAAATAATGAAATTTTTTTTTTTTTAATGCTTAGCATGGGGCTAACCGCAATATAAAAATATGGGTGTCATTTTTATTTTATTTTTTAAAGAAAAATAAATAAAATTAAAAATATTCCTTATAAACAATATTTTAATACAAAATATTCAAAATCAAAAATTTTCACATATGTAACATTATTATTTTAAGTATTTACCCAATTCCCGGTCCATTTATCGAGAACCAATATCAACTTATTGAAGACATATCATTATTTTGTAGAGAATGTCAAAAGAAATGGTGATATTTGGGAATTTTTTTTGGGACATCAAGTGATAAGACGAGAAAGGTTTGAATAGGTAGAATGGATATATTAAAAAAGATTTATTCAACAAATGAGAAAGAGAGTAATTTTTATTAATCGATCGTCCATGAATGATGGATTAAATGAATATGGTTGTTCACCAAGAGGGATATCATTTAATAAAAACTATGCTTCGTAGGAATACATAAAAAAATTTTTTATACGTATAGTTATGACTCCGTCATTGTTAAATTTTGATATGGTCTAAAAACTTTGTACTGATGATATTGAGAGAATTCAAAGAATTCATGATAACACCAAAATCGATTAATCATCTTCCTATTGGTGGATTCCGTCAAAAAATTTGATGATTTGACAAATATTATACACGACGAAGAAAAGAAATCGCTAAAACTCCTTTTGATGAACCGACCACTCCCGACAAGCTGATCCGTTAACACCAATAGAAGTATTATGGAAAACATTTCTAATTAAACCCAACTCGCAAAAAACAAAATAAATTTTTAAAGTATTTTAATAATGCCATTGTCGAAACTTTTGCCCCCGTCGAAACTTCCGCAATTTTGCCTTTAATAAAAAAATTTGGCAAAACGTTTCGATGGGTTTCGATTTCGATGCCTGTCGAAACCTCGGGGTTTTGCCCGGCAACCTTAAAAGCAGGTATAGAATTTGGTGCTAAATCCAAAGGTCTTGGTGTTAATTTCTTTGCACTAAAGATGCTGGTTCTAACGGTTTTTGTTCTAGAGGTTTATACACCTTTGAAGTTTGTTTAACTGTTTTAAGGCTTTGAACGTTTTGAATTTGCTGAGAAGACATGTTTAAAAAACGCGTAAAAAAAGATATATTCGAAAGTATATGAAAAGACAACTCCTCAAAATCATTTATTTTTTTTTTGATTGGTTATTGTTCGCGTTCGATCTAAAAGCTCAAAAAATATTTAGGCCTGAAATCGGTCGTGTAGCCCTTTAAACTCAAATCATTATTTTGGTCGTAATTAAGACAGGAGAAAAATTGAACCCGTTCTTGAGAATGATGACAATGCGGAAATTTATAATAATCCATCAATGGCCGTTATAATTGATTTAAGTGGAACGAAGGCAAGAAATTTATGGTGATAAACTTCATACTATATGTGCTTTTAACAGATGAAAAGCTGGTGGTCATGTGATTTGAAATGTTATTGGTAAGTGGAATTTATGACTTTACCTATTTGCGATCTAGACTAATTCAGTAATTCCAATAATCAGTTATTATGATACTATAATTAATATCCTAGCAACATTCCTGGTTTTTATCTTATTATTGGTCCTCAAATTGGTCATGTGATGTAAGCGGGATTTAAAATATTAAAATATTACTTTGTTTATCATACAGAAATAAGAAAGTAATAAAAAATTATAGGGGTGCCTTTAACTTGCAATCAATCAAATTGCAATCAAAAGTATGTTTTGCCTAATGATACAGAAATCATCATGCCTGGAAAATCCTCCTGCAAAATTTTACGATAGTGTAATCCCGGATGGTGATCCTGTACCGGAATTAATATCAAATATTGAAGCGGTCTTTTAATGACAAGTGGACTACGATTTTGTAGAACATGTTGATCGCAATCATGACGTAAAGATTGTAACCTTTTTTTTTTTAATAAGCCGGCTCAATTTTTAATGGCGCTTATAATGACGCGAAAAGGTTAGTGAAAATGCTGTATTGAAATACCGAGCGGAATTGATCGCTGATTAATTGAAAACCCATTTGGTAACTAATGAGGAAATCCACAATGTATTTATTGCTCGTATTACAATGAAGAATGGTTAGAGAAATTTCTTGTCTGAAATTGAAGTCAATTTTGATTATGATGATGATGATGGAGTAATTCTCAATAACTTACGGATCCAAATTTGATATTTCCATTATCATTATATTGGTTTGTTGATGAGGATGAAAATGTTAAGACTTCATTAAAGATTGAGCATTTTAATGATTATGTACCCAAAGATGTCGTTAAGATGAACTTATCCTAAAAACCTTTCATTGAGAATTATACGCATAATATTAATACCATATTAAAATATGAACGGATCATACGTAAACATGAATGCAAGAAAGAGAAAAACGCTTCAAGAAAGATTTTCTGAGAAGTTAGATTCGATTAACTTCATTATTACAAAATCAGAAATGATTATTTCATTTATTAAAACTGATTATAAGTATACCAGTGTCTGGAATAACAGACGTCTATAACAAACAATGTGATACTTAATTGACATAAAAACAACACAATGGCTTTGTGTAACCTATTGCATAATATTTTTGAACGATGATCCCAGTCTTCCAAAATAAGTCCACAACAAATCAATTTCTGCAAATAGTTGTTAACAAATTAACAAATTAATTTAAACACAAAGGTGTTTTGAAAATAAGGGTGCAATTTCAACGACGTGACGTAATACGTAATATAAGTTGTAACCCATTAAGTTAATTCCAACATACCAAAGAAAGAAAGATGGAACCAAAAAAGGATGTATATGAAATACTGTTAACATAATAATAAATACTCGGTTTTTTAATTTAATTTACAACTTATAATACTAAGAGTTGTTCAGTACATATGGATTAAAATCACATATGATTTATATGGTTTGAACATTTGTTTTTCTTTGGGAACTTAGTACTTTGTGTGACGATACATTATTTTATGATAGAAAACGAATTGTCAAAATTAGGGAGTGGAGTGAAAAAAGAAAAATTTTAGATATGAAGAAATTAACGTTAATGGTTATTGGTGATACAATTTGTAACAACAACATGAAACTTTTAGTAAATTAGGAATTTTATAGAGATTTAGGAATAAAATAACAAATAATAAGTTTGTGCCTAATAAATAATAAAATTTTGTTTTTCTCCTAGCTCAAAATTAAAATATACAGTATTTATTTATTCCTTTATTTCTTTATGTACTTTGGTATTGTTTTTTTTGTTTTGTTTGTTAATATTTGCCAAAATTTCTCGTTTTAGTCTCTGTGCAATTCCAAACAAGTGTATCTATAAAGATTTATTTCGAAAAAAAAAAAAATAAAAATTTAAATCTATTTGGAAATGACAAAATAATTTCTTACTCACACTTACCGCAGATAAAATCACCAAAAAAATTAAGAAGGATTTTGTCCAAAGGAAAACATTTTCTTTATGATTACAATGATCCGAGGAAGCCATCTTTATACATTGTTCAATTGATACATGTTTACTTATAAACATGTATATCGCTGTTGTTATGGTTATGATTAAATAGATTATCACGATGCCAATTAAACAATTTACGTATATGGTTACTGCTCCTATTGATCTCTTTAATAAAAGAAACTTGTTAGGGATGTTAATAAAAAAAAAAAATTTGTTAGAATGATAAGTACTTACGAAACTTGTTCCAATAATTCCAAATATTATTACAATTGAAACAATTAATAATAAAGTTCCAAAAATGATTGCAAGTGTATGTGGCATTTTAATTGCAATATCTGTTCCTCCCCAAAAATTTTTAAGTCGTGGATTCTTTAAAGAATAAAAAAAGACCCGAATTATAGTAAGTAAAGCATACCGTCCGATTTTACAAGAAATAATGTTGATCCAAATGTCGAAATCATCTAGTAAAATCATGTTAATTTTAAAGGGATGCAAATATCAACATGGAAAAAACAAATATTTTTCTTCTTTTGATTTTTTTTATTTACCAAATTTAAGATCGAAAAAAATATAGTAGCGTGCCAATTCGGGAGACTGGTTCAAATAAAAAATGTAAAATATAAAAAGGGAAAAGATAAAAAGGAGGAGGGAATGTCTAAACATACCAACAACAACATCCACACATATTGAATATGTTTTTGAAAACTCGAAAAACCAATAATACGTTAATCCTCGTATTTTCTTTTTTTTAATTATCATCCAAGTTCTGAAAAATCAAAAGGAAAAAAAAATTTTATTACACTCTTAAATTTTCGACACGCATGAACCATGTTCAGGTTTATATGATTTGTAAACAAGGCAAGATTTAGTTTTTTTTTTAAAAAAAAAAAAAGTGATTTTAAGCCTTAATCATGATATATTAAAAGGCACTAGTGATTTGGCTTTGATTTTTGTACCCTGACGGCCATGAAAATTGGGCTTCGCGATCTTCGTATGACAAAATGCATCCCGAAAATAAAGCAGGTTTGTTTTTTTTTGATTTGTTTGATGTTATAAAGAAACAATAATATTACATAATCATTTAATTTTAAGTGCATGACAAATCTATGACATAAGAGATTCCTTCTTCTTTTAATAAGGAAATAAGGAAATAACAAAGAAAAAAAAAACTCTTCGTTTTGTCGCTATAGGAACTATAGAAAGTTTTCACCAGATTAAACGTTTTGTCATGACATATTTTTTTACTAAAGTGTCTAATCTAATTTCTACGAGAAAAAAAGAAATATTATTCATATCCGCAGAAATCTAACAAGTTTCAACACAAAAAAATTCGCTTTGTAAAATGCGTGTATTAGTAAAATTTTCCTTATTATAATAAATTACATAGGTTTATAAATTGCATATTAAATATTCTATTTAATTAAAATAAGTAACTTTTCAACATTTCTTCGCGTATATTCTAATAAATAAGATCAAGAAATTAGAAAATTATTATTATTATTTACCAATGACGATTTAAGTTATTTACCTGTGAGAAATACAAGATGTTTTGTAATCGTTTATTTCTTGTAACATTATGATATACATTTCGTCAAATTCTTTGATGCAAATTCCCATATATTCGCTTAACGCGGATTTATGGGATTTTAACGGTTGTAGCAATACATCACATAACTATATCGAAGTAAACAAAAAAAAAAAAACGGTTAAATTCCAAAATTTCATCAAAGAATGAGGATTTTTCTTCTCACTTACCAATTCACCTATCCTTCCACCGTTGGCGCCCAATAAAGTGTGTTTATCTTTTATGACAATGGATTGAATTCGTTGGGTAGAAATCAACATATTGTATAATTGTTCCTCATCAATTCTACTACATTCACGCCCATTATTTGTGTATGAATCATAAGCTTGAGTCAAGCGAGAAGTGTATGGACCAGAATTATACAAACGTAAATCAAATATCATAAATTCAACCCATCCGCACGGTTTCAATACCCTAATCATGTTTTTAATCAAATTGGATTGTTCATTCAAACTTGTAATTAATTGTGGGAGAAAGAATCGTTGACATATAAAATCGAACGTTTCATCAGGGAAAGGAATTATCGATGAAGCATGCGTTCGTAATACGGTTGCATTCAATGGTTCATTATTATTATTACTTTTATCGTCGCAAGCTGCGAAGTTATTTAATCCTATGAAGGTGGATAATGGATAATTATTTGCCATGTCGAATGTCCATATTTCAGACGCTAATCCAACCTCCAATACTTTCATGCTACCAGCTTGAAGTTGTTCCGTTATGGGCGTAGAAAAATTATTTTTCCAGAGGTATTTAAATAAATGATGTTGCATTTCTAAAATGTATATGCAAGGATTACGAAAGGGACAGCTTGATATTGAAGGATTTCCTTTATGTTCAAGGATTTTTGGATGTTCATAATTGATAAGTGATTCATGTGGATAATTATCAAACTGTATCATTTAAAAAAAATTTTTTTAAAATAATAATAATAATAATAATAATAATAAATGAAAAAAAAAAAAAAAAAAAATTTTTTTTTTTGAAATTACTTTTGGAATTCATATCCTCATCTCATTTAAATAAATCTTTTCAATAATCTCAAATATACGTATGTATTTACTTAATTAATAAAGAGAATAATAGAGAAAACTGATTGTTGTAGATATAACATAAATCATTGGTCTCGATTTTATGATTATACATTCATTTTCTGAATTTGGATTATTATTAATATTATTATTATTTGCATATTTAATAAGGAAATATTCGCGTATCTAAAATTAATTTTTTTTAGAAAAAAAAAGAAATTTCATAAATGACAGAAAATATGCAAAAAAATATTTTGTTTATCATAATTTTCGTGATTGGTGGTTTTAGGCTTGTTTATCAACAAAGGTTGGTAAAAAGGTATTAAACGAATCATTTTAAATAAACAAAGAAGATCTGAAATAATATACAGAAAAATTTGTCAAAGATCGGCGATTCTTTTTATTTTTTTTATTTTTCATTTAACTTCCAAAAATTGTTACACCAACAAAAAAAAAAAGCCTTTTTTATTCCGTGAATTAATTAACCAAAAACGTTTTCCTTTAATATATTTTTAGAAAATTATTTACTAAAATTGTATTAAATTATTTTACGCAGATTTTTTAATTTGTATATAAAATGAAGTCCCTGCCGATTAAAAAAAAAATGAACAACTCCTTGTATATTAATTTGACAACGTTACAAAATGGACATTAATAATGAACAAAGAACATCTCATTTGGATGCCCAGGGTTGTTTGGCTCAAGATATTCGTTGTAATATTCGCACGAGGTAAACAAATTTTTCTGTGGGCAATCCAAATATCTTTTTTTTTTTTTTTTTTTTTTTTTTTTTTATGATTAAAATATATATAAATATATATATATATTTTAGAGGTTATCTTCCTATTGAAAATTATGGACTAATCGGAAATTTAAGAACCGTTGCTTTGTGTGGAACAGATGGTTCGATCGATTTCTTTTGCTATCCAAAATTCGATAGTCCTTCTGTCTTTGCAAGAATGTTAGATAACGACAAGGTGAATTCACTAAAGATAAAAAAAATAATTTTCAATTCTATTTCATATATTATTTTTATATATTATACAACTTTATCAAATGTCCCTTAGGGAGGTAAGTGTCTTATCATCACATGCTACCACGTGACTCCCGCTCATTCTCAGATTCTTTATAGGACACTTCTCGATTGCACCAACAATTCATACTAGTAACAAGCAACAATACCTTCCGGGATCTAATATCTTATCTACAAGATTCTTACATGATGAAGGAGTGAGCGAAATTACTGATTACATGCATATTCCTGACAGTTCCTCACATTCCATTTCACAAAAACCCGTCCTTCCATGGCTCATTCGAAATGTTAGCGTGATTCGCGGTGAAGTTGACTTTCAATTTGAACTGTTTCCGGCATTTAATTACGCATTGGATGAACATACAACCGAAATCGAAGAATATAAAGTAACTGAAAATAAATTATCAAAATATCTAAGAGATGATGTAGCGTCATATGTTGGACATCAAAGAGCTATATTTCGTTCCAATACACTTTGTATGGATTTACGCTATGTCGTCTTAAATGGCGAACTAGATCCTCCAGTCATTGAATTTAAATTAGCAAAAAATAATGTAATGAAAGGTCCCGGTATCATTTTTCAATTCACTTTAAAAGAAACTCAAACTGTTACTTTTATTTTAAGAGAATTTTCAATTACTAAAGAAATTGATAAGTTGGATCCTCCATTAAGTGCTGGCCTAATGAAAAATTTATTTAGACAAACCTTACAATTTTGGCAAGATTGGATTGCTCAATCTTGTTATAAAGGAAGATGGAGAGAAAACGTTCATCGCAGTGCTTTAGCCTTGAAATTAATGACTTATGAGCCGGTAATTAAGTTTACGATTTAAAAATTGAAATAAATATTTTAATATTTTATTTATCATTTTATTAACATTTAGACTGGAGCTGTTGTCGCATCCCCTACTTTTGGACTTCCTGAAGGTAAAGAAATCTTTTTTTTAAAAAAAAAAAAAATTTAAGGAATTGATCTTGTTTCATTTATATTTGTTTCCTTACAGAGATAGGCGGACCTAGAAATTGGGATTATCGATTCACTTGGGTTAGAGATTCCGCATTCACCGTTTACGCACTTATGAGACTTGGTATGACTCAAGAAGCCAAGCATTATATGGACTTCATGGAAGCAAGATGCCAGGATTTGGTGAGATTGGCTGAATTATTTTACAAGCGTAATTATCTTGTTGATTTTCTAACAAGATTTCACGCATCTCAATAGAATCCTGATGGATCATTAAATATCATGTATAGTATAGATGGGGAAAAGAAATTAACAGAAGTGGAATTGACTCATTTAGATGGATATCGTGGATCCAAACCCGTTCGTATTGGAAATGGAGCGTATGATCATATTCAATTAGATATTTACGGAGAATTATTGGATGCGATGTATTTGTATAATAAATTCGGTAGTCCAATCTCTTACGATATGTGGGTAAACATACGTAAATTAGTAAATTATGTGTGTGATAATTGGAATAGGGAAGATATGAGTATTTGGGAGGTTAGAGGAAAAATGCAAAACTTTACTTATTCTAAAATTATGTGTTGGGTTGCCGTTGATAGAGGCACGTTCTTTATTATATTAATTTTGAAAATTTTTTTTTTTTTTTTTTGCAATACTATGGTCTCTTTTTATTAACTTGATTTGAATCTTTTAACAGGGTTAAGATTATCGGAGAAGAGAGTATTGCCATGTCCTGATAGAAATAAATGGACGCAAATACGTGATACTATTTATGAAGAAATTATGTTAAAAGCTTGGAATCCTGAGCGTAAAATCTTTGCTCAATCTTATGAATCTTTGGATGCTTTGGACAGTTCCGTTTTAATTATGCCTTTGGTATTTTTTATAAGCCCTACCGATCCAAGATTTTTAAGTACCATGGAACAGATTTTATTACCTCCGGAAAAAGGTATGTGATACGACAATGATGAACGAGGGATGTATTAACATTAATCATTGATTTGTTTTTTATTAGGAGGTTTGTTGACGAATAATCTTGTATTCCGGTATAATCATCTTACAACCGATGATGGTACGTCACTACTTTTGATAATCTAATTTTGTTTTATTTTGCCACGAGATAATAAATTTTTACTCATTGTTAGGATTAGGTGGGATGGAAGGATCATTTTCAATGTGTACATTTTGGTTAATTGAAGCGTTAACAAGAGCAGGAAAATATGATAAAAAACTTTTAGAAAAAGCAGAATTTATATTTGAGCAAATGATTAGTTATGGTAATCATGTAGAACTATTTTCCGAAGAAATTGCCAGATCTGGTGAATTGTTGGGTAATTTTCCTCAAGCTTTTACTCACATTGCCTTTATCAGTGGTAAATTTTTTTTTTTTATTCCTGGTATTTTAATTTGATATTATGAAATGCTCACGATTATTTTTTCTTAAAAAAAAAAAAAAAAAAATTATATAGCCGCGTTTAATTTGGATCGCGTTTTGATGTAAATTATGATTGCTATAAAAAATTTATTAAAAAAGAGTGTTTATATTATATGGTCATTTGCTATAAAAATAGAGTTAGTCTATGATCTAAAAAATTTTAATAGCAAACCACCCATATTTTATTTATTTATTTATTAATGTAACTAGTTTTGTAAAAGAACTGTTTTAAGATAAGTTTTTTCAAAGAAATAAATCCAAACTAAATAGCCGGCTTTTTTCACGTTTTTGAAATTCCTGTTAATAAATTTGTGCGACCTACCTTTTGATTATTTAAACTGGATAATATTTAAAATACATATGGTAGCGATCTGATATCAAAATGAAACAAACAAAAGCAACCATCTTTAATTGAATTATATGGATTTGAAAAATCTGTTTACTATGTTCTAATAAACGTAAATCAGTACCGTTTATAAGTCGAAGTTTGTGCCAGTCGTGAAGACTGTTGAATCTATTCTGTCCAGTAATACACCGAATAGAAAAATAAAGAATAGTTATTTTTGTTTTTGTCCATAAATATGATAAAGGATAGAACAAAAAAAAAAAGACAGAATGTCCACGAACCTAGTTAGATTATTGATGTGGCGGCCAAACTTCCGTCTCAAGATGGTGGAATCACATGCAAAGTTACATCATATTTAATTCGCGTACTAACGATTGATCAAAAAAAATAGTATCATATTTCCCTTCAAATTTTACTTCACATTCAATATTAGTTATAGAAGTTATCAATCAGGACGGTTCTCGACCTCCCAACGCCTTTTTTCCTTTTATTCATGAATACCTGTAATTTTAATTTTTCATATGCCATTTTGACTTTAAATTTTTTCCAAAAGTGGATATCACAAGGAAATTCTATTACGTAATACAAGTATGGTGATATAAATATATAGTTCACGCGTAAAAATAAAAACGATATAAAAGTTAACAAAAAAGATATTTTTTAAAAAAAGATTTATGAGAAAATTTGAACTTTGAATTATACTTACTATATTTGGACTTTGTTAATTAACTGATAAAAAATTGATAATTTTCCTTGTAAATCACATCGACACAATGTCAAACCTCTCAATAAATCCAGATATAAATCCTTTGCATCCTTTATCACTCAGAAAACCTTTTCGTTCGTCAACAGGAATTTCCAAAAATAATTTTTTAAAACTTCTACCAACCTCACGCACTACATCCTATTCGTCTCCATCTAATTCTTCAAATGCAACGAATGAATATGATGATGGGAATGATTATAACGATGAACTCATTTCTTATCACAAACACTGCTCGTTACCAGTACTTCCTGGAGAAACACTACGTAATGACGATGGTTATGACGAGATACATTCCGAGCAAGAATCAGGAACAGGATATCGAAAGGATAAATTTTTCCTACGATTAAAATCATCCATTAAAAAATATTTAGGGGTGAGAAAGGAGCGAAAACGACATCAAGAAGCTCATCATCAAGATGGTAAAACAAATCCATTCGAGTAATGTTGTTGATTTTGCTGCGGTTGATATGGTTATATGAAAGTCTTCGTTGTCGGGTTTAAGTAAAAAAAAAAGTTTACATAACATTACCTCTTTTTTTTTAATAAAAATAATGTCCTCTTCTCATAGATTTCCTTTCAGAAATTCTCGATTACCTTGAGAATAATTTTAATTTATTATGTTCTTACCTTCTAGTAAGTCAGTTTTGGTCGTACCTATCTTGTGGAGAAATCCATTTTAAGAATTAAAAATCGAAAATCATCGAAAATATTTTATCAAACTTTACAACGCTATAATACATTCTTGTTTACCTGAAGGTTCCAAAGAAATAATCTCTGAAAATAAAAATAAAAATTCCCTCAAATGTTATAATTTATGAAAGAAAATTATAACCTGTATAGTATATCAATTTATTTCCTGAATTGAATGATTATGGAATAAATTTTAATTTTTGAAATTATTTTTTGCCAAGGATCTATTATTATTTAAAGAGTTCATCCTTTCCGTTGAAGAATTTAATGTTCACTTGACAAAGTTTTCCGGGGCGCATACATTCAGCAAGTGATGATGCTTCTTCGGATATATATATTATGAGATGTCGCAGATAACGTCCGAATCCTTTGATTATGAAAATTCGGGGCTGGTAAACTTTATTAAGGCTCAACAATGATTAAAGAGCATTAACTTTCAATCAATTTTCTTTAAAAATGTCAAAAGGAGTTAACATCAGTCATATAAATACAATCGTAGAAATTAATATTGACCATTTCATGACTGAGATGAAACCCTCTCAAAATTATTAATTTAAGGAAATTGACAGTGAGAAGCGAAATATGGAAGGTTTGCTATTAAATTACGTTACGGACGGATCATATGATTTATTTTTTAAGCAATTGTTATGAGTGAATTGTCCAAATCTTAAAATATGTAAATGATGTCCAATCTTTAAGCAATTTATTATTTAATTGTACTCGGATTGAAGGAATCATCTTTGCTCATATAAGGACCTTACCTTTAAATTCTCACTTATTTCAATTACAAATTCCAATTTATTGGGTTTAAGGTTATATTTTTATCATAAACAGACGAAATGATGTGAAACTTTTGATTTTAAAATTAATTAAACTAATTTTTCAATAGATTTAGAAATCAAATACAGCTAAACAAATTTGTTAAACCATAGTGATAATATTAAAATTTTTGAAGATATAATTATGAAATCAATCCTTTTGCATGTTCTAACCATTATTAACTATGCATCTAATCTAGTGCTTACATATTCTCTCACTTTTTTTTATATTTAAAATTTAACAAGTAGCTCAAGGATCTTCACATTCATTTAACTAACGTTTTTTGTAAAGGTATCATAATAAACTAACTTCTACTTATTACCTATCCCAAATCCCATTCCTTAAACCAAAACTTTAATAAACAATATTGTCACAATTAAATGATTATAATATAATGATATTTATTTATTATATTTGACTTGATAAGAAGATTCAAATGTTTATTATTTTGTTTTTATAAGTAGAATATTTATTAAAATATATTTAAAAATATATTATAAATTAAATGGAATTTAGAATTTGGGATTGGATTGAGATAATTGGAAATTGTATTTTAAATATAGTATGAAATTTTTGAGAAGATGGATTCTTTTTTTTTTTACGTGTGGTAGCTTTGCACAATCTTTATTTAGAAGTAAAGTAAAATTTTACAAAATTACAAGTTACAAGATAAAGAGTACAAAAATTCCTATTTAGCAGTAAAACCAAATTAAAATCAACCTTGCATCATTCTAGACTAACCTACCCAAATAGACTTAAAATAGGTTCAACTATCCAGTACAGGAAACGTGGTTGCTATTGATCTAAAAATTCAACCAGTTCGTACCAAATCTAAAGGAGGAAATAAAATATGAAGGAATACTAAAATTGTGTAGTGATGATGAAGGAAAGTCAGTATTAGTGAAGTGTAATTTTTAATCATTAAGTGAAATGTTGTTGATGTCTTCAAAAGTTTTAATATCTTTGTAACGATTAAACCAAATGGATTTTATTTGGAAAAATGCATAATGGTAAATGAAGGAAAGGAGACCGTTTGTTAATTGAAGGTTATTGATAAGGTAGTGTATTTTGTTAAATAAGAAAAGGTGTACAATTCCTTTTATCAGATCAATAAAGTTAAAAGAGTCAAGGTGATCATTTAGAGACCATATGGTCAAATCTATAAGGTCCATTAAATCCTGAGTATCTAAAGTCAATGTAATGAGATGTTATATGAAAAATCTTTTAGTTGATGCTATAATATCAATAAATTGTTGTTCAATTTTGGCACACGTCTAGACGTAATTAAAAGTTTCATAAGTACATGAACATCTAGGATAATTTCATGATTAATCATATAGATTTAGGTGTCTTATTTTGAGGATTTCTAGGGTAGGGAGCAGTTCAAACATGAGCTTGATTTTAAATTTGCGAATAAAAGAGGCTTTGAAGGATGTATAAGAGATGTTTTTATTATTGTTAAGAATGAAAGAGATTCGAATCTAATCTACATCACTTGTTTCGTATTTTTTAAGTGTAAAAGTAATTATATATTATGAAAGTCGATTGATCTGAGAAGATTCTTCACGAACAATCTAGGTAAAATAAGTACAATATTCTAATTAAAATATATATTATAATGGTGTCCTAGAATTTTGTAGTTTAGTTTAATTGAGAAACCATCAGCTTTTGCTAATGCATTAATTACATTATTATAATGATCATTTAAATGAGCTTTGACTTTGTGAAGTTCAATGAAAATGGATTTTCTCTGATTAACTTTATGACAAGAAACCAAATTGGATAAAAGGAGATTTTAAAAATAGGGTTAAAGGTAGGAGAGAAGATATAGAATTAGTTCATTTTATCAAAAGATAAAATGATATTTTATGAGTCTGTGAAAATATTAACTGCAACATTTGTAGGAGCTACATATAAAGCAGATAGTACCGCTACTAATTCTGCTAGAGAAGATGAAGATTGAAGAAGATGAGTATAACATTAAAAGAAAGTAAAGGTGCTGTAAGATCTGATTGCAACTAGGTTATGCTCATATAGATTGAAGAAGTACCTAAGTTGATAAAGGAACCATCAGTGTAAAATGAGAGGTTAATTAATTGTATGAAGTGACTTCTAAGGATATCTAAAATACTAAGGATTTCTATATTAAAAATTTTATTAAGTGTATAAGGTGGAGAGGACAAGGTGGGGAGATATTAAATATACTATTATCAGTTAAATTGTAACTATATAAGGTAATTACATAAAGCATGTAAGGGGACAAAGAACAGATATGACCAATAGTTGGAAGAAGAGAAGTCTTGATGTCAACACATAGGTATAAAGGTAACATCATAAAGTAAGCTTTATGTTTGTTTCTCATATTATAAAGAATAAAGGAAGAATCATCATTAAGAGAGCATTTATTGCATGGTAACAATGAAGTTTTGAAAGTATGATCTGGCGATGCATTAAAATATTGTAAGTGAACTTGAGAAGATGAATTCTATATAGTATGAGGCATGATAAACTATAGTTTAGCAAGTATTAATATTAACTTTTAATAAGCTAGTTTATGTATTTTTTTTAATATTACTATTCTGCATTTGTTTTTTATTAATTCTTATAATTTTAAATATGATTAATTAATACAAATTCTAAAATTAAATAAAATATTTAATAAGAAAATAAAGAATGAGTTTGTAATATATTCTTTATTTTAATATGATTTTAAATCTTAAAAGATTAAATAATAATTAATAAAATATATAAATTATTTATATTACATTAAATATCAATATTTTACTATTAAAAATCCTTGAATAAATAGCAAAGGCTTTAATAAAATTCATTTATAATATTAATTTTATGATATAATATTTATTTAATTAGTATTAATACATAAAAATATATTTTTTTATTAAGAATATATTATATAATAAATAATTATACATTATTTATATTTTAAAAATATATAAAATAGTATTACTTTATATTTAAAATATATAAAAATAAAACATATTTTTTTAAAATTAAATAAAAAATATAAATAAATTTTATTATTAATAATCACTAATTAAAATCAAAAAAATCAGTAAAATATAAGTATTCATTATATTCTAACCAATTAGAAATAAGTAAAATTTTATTAAGAATTAAATAAATAATTAATTAATAGGCTAATTATTTCTGATTTTAAATAAAATTTTACTATTTTATTTAACCAAAATATAAATGATTTATCTTTTACTATTTATATTATAAATTTATTTTAAGATAATTTATAACTTATTTTATACAAATATAAAAAAATCTAAAATTATATATAAATTTTTTTTTTTTTTTGATAGGTTTATAAAAATTATGAATTATTAAATTAAATTATAATATTATTATTTAAAAAATAAATTAAAAAATAATTTACTTATAGATTTTGATAAAAAAAAGAAAATATTTATAATAATATATATAATATTTTTAGGATAAAGTTAATTGTAACAACCTGTTATATGAATTACATGTAACAACCTCAGAAATTAGATCGGAAATTAAGTCAGAAAGTAGGTCAGAAAATGAATTGAAAAGTGAGTCAAAAATAGGTTAAAAATTAAGATTAGCATATATCAAAATAAACTATATTTATTATATATATTACTGTGCCATTGCATACAAAACTGATTAATTCATTTATTTAGAAATAAAAAAATCACATCGCTTGTAAAAAAAAAACTTGTTACAATCAATAAATTATATTGAACCTATACTATAACTCTTATAAAATTGTCCAACCTCCTCAATTTATTGATGATTTCTGCTATTATATCAATTAAAATAAATTAAAATAAAGAGATAAAGGAAAGGAACAGATAAATAAAGGCAAAAATAAAAAAAATAAAAATAAAGAGTTAATAAATTAATACCTATCGATTCTGATACCTTGCACTATTATGTCCTGATTGACCGCATATATCACAAGTGTATTTTGCATGTGGTTTCTTTTTAGTTGATGATTTATATCGCTTTATTTCTGAATGTCCTTTGCGTCGTGATACTAATGGATTTTTAATTTGTTCAGATTCATTTTTCTTATTAGTATTATCACGATTTTGTATTGATCCAGTATGTGTAATTATCATTTCTTTGTGCTGATTAATAAATTGTTTTAGCCATTCGATCATTTCACCATGACTATCATGATTAACAGCAAATTGAATTGCTTGCCATGCAAGTCCCCACACTTCCCCATATTTGAATTTCTTTTTTGCTGCGTGACGTAAAATAGTGGTAACAGTTGTAAGAACGGTTAAAGGATTTAGAGTAAGTATTATACCTAAAAAATTTTGCGTAGCTTCCTGATTTATAAAACAACAAGTCTCCGCAGTTGTATTCTTATTCTTTTAATCATCAATATACCATCGCAAAGGTATCATTTGAATTTGAAATCCTGCGACAGATGAAACCATCATTACTCAGAAATAGTGGCGACAAACAATACCACAAGATATATTCAACATGCATGAACAAAGATATGAAATAGAATCAACTATTATCACAAAATATACGTATTTTTTATTATTAGGTAATATATCTGTAATCTTCTATATTTTGCAAATGTTATCTTTACCAACTTCAGCAATCATTGATTTTAATAAAATTTGCTTAGAATCGTACAGATCTTTGATAAATCCGTCTGTTACATTAACATCCAGATCCTATATAGTAAAAGTATTAAATGTTAGACTTTGTTAATAATTTCAACCCTAAAAATAGAATAGAATACAAATTACCTCAACTATGTCTGGTTCCACTTTACTTGAAATAAAGTAAAGGCATTGTGCTATCTCCAAACGTTTAGCAGATAAGATATGAGGTGTCAAGTATTTAAACATTACTTTATCAATTTCAGAAAAAAGATAATTGCCAACCGATGTGATTCGCATATAGGTTGATAGAGTACGATATTCAAAAAAATAGTTCTATTGCCCTTCATTCTCAAGCCGTTTATCAAGGATACTGGCAAGATCACACAAGATACTGTTTGCTTTTAATTCACGTTTGATAATATTATTGAGACCCTCAATATGGGAGGTAGTTTGTACTCCCACAGTAAATATCTTTGATGTAAATACACAGGCCCATGCTTGTCGGCTAGGGTAAAGAACTCTCATTAAGTAATCTTCCGTGTTGGGATATTTTTCGATAAGACTCAACCACTTTTTATAAAAAATTTCTTCACTCACACTGTTACGACAAATAAAAAAATCATGAACAAACTTATCATATTGATCACAAAGTTTGGATTTGAGGTTTTTTGGTAAGTTTTCGCTAATATGAAAAATACAATGGACTGGGTAAGTTGTCAAATATATTTGTTTGATTGCTACATCTGCAGCAGGATCCGCATCAGTAACGAATACTAATAGTTCAGTTATTGTTACTTTTATTGTACATTCTAGGATCCATTTATAGGACTCAGCAGTTTCATCAAACACAAGAGCTTATGTAACGAGATGAGACTTGGTATTATTATCAATGGCAAGGAAAAGTGAAAGTGGCATTTGGTAACGATTGGTCTTAGCGGTATTGTCATTCAAAATAACATCATGATATTCCAACCAAAGGTAACCTGAGTTGGAGATATCCAAAAAAGTCAGATAAGTCTATTTTCTTCATCAAGTTGAAACTTGATAAACCATTCAGGATCATTTGATTTATGTTGAATAAGTGTTCTTAGTAAACAAGATGCATCCTATGTTACATCCGCTTTAATCTTATATTTTTATATTGCATTAGCGAGATCACAATTAAAAATAAATAGAGCTGGGAACTTTGCTTTTAATAATCTCCGTTGAACAGTAATTGATAGGTTTTCATATTCTGTAAGAAATTGGATTTCTTTGAGAACGTCATCATCAAAGGCGTTCTGATATTTTGATGAATACTCTTCAGTATCAGGAAGTAACGTATGGTTATGCGAATTGTTAAAAGAGGTAAGGACTATATTTTGAGAATTTTTAAGACAATTGAAATTTGCATTCCATACACATTGTTGGCGTTTTGATTTACGGTCTCGATGTTTATTAATATCGATTAGTTTTTTTGGTTGATAACGGCTGCCAAATTCACATCCAAAACTATGATGCTTAATGCTGCCATCTTCATGGTGGGCTAATCATTTCTTTATAATCGTAAATCCATGTTTTTTACCATAAGTCTCCATAATAGTATCGATACTTTTCCATGATCTAAAGACACAGCCGATACAAAGGTTTATATCTAATTAAGGTAAAGTGATATGTCAGTATGCAAGTAAATTGACTAATAAATAGATGCAAAATAAAAAGTTAATATACCACCTTTATCTTCTGAATTCAGGGATGCTATATTGTTCGATTTATCTTGCGAGTTCAGAGGTGTTATATTATTCGACTTGACCTGCGGATCCAGAGGTGTTATGTTGTTAGACTTGACCTGCTCTATATTAGAAAACCAATCAGATATCTTACATAACTTACATGAATCGATTTTTTACTTTCGGATAGATAAAGTATTTACATACCATAATTACAAAGCATCATGAAGGAAGTATCACTTTGAACGGATTTTTGGGTATGCAACTCATATATATTTATCTCAATAATAATAATCTTGTTTTTTGTAGGTAAAAATTACTGCAACACAAAAAAAAGCAGAGCGAGAAAGTGGAGTTGATGACTATTATACAAAAAAATTAATCGCAACGCAAAAAAAAGCAAAGCAAGAAAGCTTTATTGGGGGTTGAATGATTATTATGCAAAAAAAATGACCGCAATTTAAAAGAAAAGTTAGTATTTATTTATTTATTGAAAATTTAGATTAGTATTTATATTAAAAATTCTAAATGATCATTGTATGATAATATAATTATATTATACTATTATAATTACATTTTTCAATAAAATAATATCTAAAGTATGAGATCTTCGTAATAAGAAAGGGGAAATAGTTTGAAAAAAATAAATAATAAATTAATATTAATTCTAAATATATTTTGACTTAAAAATCATTTTTAGTATATAAATATAAAATTGATTTTTTTGACAGTTTCTCTCATTTTTAGTATAGAGATTCATATATTTTATAAGATATTAAGTTAGATTTAAACTCTATTAAAAATATATAGGATTTGGTGACAAAAAAATTATCTAAAATATTTTTTTAATATAATTTAATAGGAATAAATAATTTTGATTACGCTATATTACTTCAATATATTAATTATATATTGAATTAGATTTAAGTATATATTAATACAGAGAAAATATATAAAGTATTAATTAATTAATGTAAAATAATACATTAATATTAGTTTTAAATAAAAATATGGAAAAAGTTATTTGTAACAACCTGTTGCACGTTTTATTTGTAACAACCTCGGATTTATCACGTGACGTTATACAAATTTCCAAAAAAGGAGATTTTATTTCTTACAAAATTGTTGGTTAAGGCCGCAAAATATGTTACACCAATTTCCTTTTTGGAAATTAGTGTAACGTTACGTGATAAATCACTGCGCGCGCATCACAAGTTTCGTATAACGCAAAACTGTTTGCGTCATAATAGATCATAACTGCATCACGTCATGAAGATTTTGTATCACATTTGTGTTATATCACACATGATTCAAAATCACAAGTGTTATAAAAAATTGTGTTACATTTTTTAAAGCTTTTTTTTTCTCTTTGGAAGTTTCGTAGAAAGATACTTACTCTAAAATTTAGTAGACGGTACAGTAGCTAAAGAAAAAATTAAAGCAGTTAATAAGTTTGCACAAGAGCTACTAAATATTGTAACGAATAGAATTGCAGTAATCAATCCTTGACTTGGCTTCGCATTTTTCACATTTTAGCTATTTTTTTGTGTAACTCTTTCCTCCTTCGTTCTTTTTTTTCAAATTGCGGTCATTTTTTTTTGCGTAATAATCATTCAACCCCCAATAAAGCTTTCTCGCTTCACTTTTTTTTGCGTTGTGATCAATTTTTTTGCATAATAGTCATCAACTCCACTTTCTCACTCCACTTTTTTTTGCGTTGCGATGATTTTTACCTACAAAAAACAAGATTATTATTATTGAGATGGATATATATTAGTTGCATACCCAAGAATCCGTTCAAAGTGATACTTCCTTCATGATGCTTTGTGATTATGATATGTAAATACTTTATCTATCCGAAAGTAAAAAATCGATTCATGTAAGTTATGTAAGATATCTGATTGGTTTTCCAATATAGAGCAGGTCAAGTCTAACAACATAACACCTTTGGATCCGCAGGTCGAGTCGAATAATATAACACCTCTGAACTCACAAGACAAATCGAATAATATAGCACCCCTGGATTCAGAAGATGAAGGTGGTATATTAATTTTTTATTTTGCATCTATTTATTAGTCAATTTACTTGCATACTGACATATCACTTTACCTTAATCAGATATAAACCTTTGTATCGACTGTGTCTTTAAATTATAGGAAAGTATCGATACTATTATGGAGACTTATGGTAAAAAACATGGATTTACGATTATAAAAAAATGATTAGCCTGCTATGAAGATGGCAGCATTAAGCATTGTAGATTTGGATGTGAATTTGGCAGCCATTATCAACTAAAAAAACTAATCGATATTAATAAACATCGAGACCATAAATCAAAACGCCAACAATGTGTATAGAATGCAAATTTCAATTGTCCCAAAAATTCTCAAAATATAGTCCTTACCTCTTTTAATAATTCGCATAACCATACGTTACTTCCTAATACTGAAGAGTATTCATCAAAATATCAGAACGCCTTTGATGATAACGTTTTCAAAGAAATCCAATTTCTTACGAAATATGGAAACCTATCAATTACTGTTCAACGAAGATTATTAAAAGCAAAGTTCCTGGCTCTATCTATTTTCGATTATGATCTCGCTAATGCAATATAAAAATATAAGATTAAAGCAGATGTAATACAGGATGCGTCTTGTTTACTAAGAACACTCATTCAATATAAATCAAATGATCCTGGATGGTTTATCGAGTTTCAACTTGAAGAAAATAGACTTACCCAACTTTTTTGGATGTCTCCAACTCAGGTTGCCCTTTGGTTGGAATATCATGATGTTATTTTGAATAACAATACCGCTAAGACCAATCATTACCAAATGCCACTTTCACTTTTCCTTGCCATTGATAACAATACCAAGTCTCGTCTCATTGCACAAGCTCTTGTGTCTGATGAAACTGCCGAGTCTTATAAATGGATCCTAAAATGTACAATAAAAGCAACAATAATTGAACCATTAGTATTCGTTACTGATGCGGATCCTGCTGCAGATGTAGCAATCAAACAAATATATTTGACAACTTACCCAATCTATTGTATTTTTTATATTAACGAAAACTTACCAAAAAACCTCAAATCCAAACTTTGTGATCAATATGATAAGTTTGTTCATGATTTTTTTATTTGTCATAATAGTGTGAGTGAAGAACTTTTTTATAAAAAGTGGTTGAGTCTTATCGAAAAATATCCCAACACGAAAGATTATTTAATGAGAGCTCTTTACCCTAGCCGACAAGCGTGGGCCTGTGCATTTACATTAAAGATATTTACTGCGGGAGTACAAACTACCTCCTGTATTGAGGGTCTCAATAATATTATTAAACGTGAATTAAAAGCAAATAGTACTTTGTGTGATCTTATCAGTATCCTTGATAAATGGCTTGAAAATGAAGGGCAATGGAATCGTTTTTTTGAATATTGTACTCTATCAACCTGTATGAGAATCACATCAGTTGGCAATGATCTTTTTCCTGAAATTAACAAAGTAATGTCTAAATACTTGATACCTTATATCTTATCTGCTGAACGTTTGGAGATGACGCAATGCCTTTACTTTATTTCAAGTAAAGTGAAACCAGACATAGTTGAGGTAAATTGTATTTTATTCTATTTTTAGGGTTGAAATTATTAACAAAATCTAACATTTAACACTTTTACTATATAGGATCTGGATGTTAATGTAACAGATGGATTTATTAAAGATCTACGATTCTAAGCAAATTTTATTAAAATCGATGATTGCTGAAGTTGGTAAAGATAACATTCGCGAAATATGGAAGATTACAGATATATGACCCAATAATAAAAAATACGTACATTTTGTGATAATAGTTGATCCTATTTCATATCTTTGTTCATGTATGTTGAATATATCTCGTGGTATTATTTGTCACCACTATTTTCGAGTAATGATAGTTTCATCTGTCACAGGATTTCAAATTCAAATGATACCTTCGCGATAGTATATTGATGATTAAAAGGATAAGGATACAACTGCAGAGACTTATTGTTTTATAAATCAGGAAGTTACGCAAAATTTTTTGGGTATAATACTTACTCCAAATCCTTCAACTGTTCCTACAACTGTTACCACTGTTTTACGTCATGCAATAAAAAAGAAATTCAAATATAGGAAAGTGTGGGGACTTGCGCGGCAAACAACTCAATTTGCTGTTGATCATGATAGTTATGGTGAAATGATCGAATGGCTAAAACAATTTATTAATCAGCACAAAGAAATGATGATTACACATACTGGATCAATACGAAATCGTGATGATACTAATAAGGAAAATGAACCTGAACAAATTGAAAATCCATTAGTATCACGACGCAAAGGACGTCTAGAAACAAAGTGATATAAATCATCAACTGAAAAGAAACCACATGCAAAATACACTTGTGGTATATGCGGTCAATCAGGACATAATAGTGTAAGGTGTCAGAATTGGTAGGTATTAATTTATTAACTCTTTATTTTTATTTTTTTTATTTTTGCCTTTATTTATCTGTTCCTTTCCTTTATCTCTTTATTTTAATTTATTTTAATTGATATAATAGCAGAAATCATCAATAAATTGAGGAGGTTGGACAATTTTATAAGAGTTATAGTATAGGTTCAATATAATTTATTGATTGTAACAAGTTTTTTTTTTACAAGCGATGTGATTTTTTTATTTCTAAATAAATGAATTAATCAGTTTTATATGCAATGGCACAGTAATATATATAATAAATATAGTTTATTTTGATATATGCTAATCTTAATTTTTAACCTATTTTTGACCCACTTTTCAATTCATTTTCTGACCTACTTTCTGACTTAATTTCTGATCTAATTTCCGAGGTTGTTACATGTAATTCATGTAACAGATTGTTACAATTAACTTTATCCATATAATAAATAATATAATAAAATATGTATAATAAATAAAAATTATCATAAAAGAAACATATCATAAGATGCTTATTATTAGAATAGTGCAGTATATCTATTCAAAATAAATTTACTATTTTATTTATAATCCAAAAAAAAAATATAATAACCTTTTTGTATAAATATACTGAACTTGCTAATTATTATAACATAAATTTAATATAGTTAATAATATATTTTAAAAAAGAAATTCTAAATATTTATCAATTTCTAATTTAAAATTTAAAAAAATGGTTTAAAAAATTAATGTATAAAGAAATAATAAAGTTTTTAATATTTAGATATTTCAATTTTTAGATATTAATCAAATATTATTTAATGATATTTTATAAAATAAAACAAGTAATTTGCAAATAAATTTGATATAATTAGATTTACTATTTCTGTAAAATAATTAATAAATTTTAAAAAAAAAAAAAATAATATTCATTTATATATCAAGTTGTTAATGTTTTTATATTAAAGATAATTGATAATTATAAATATTTTATTATTAAAAAATTATTTGAATAACTATTAGAAAATATTTATAATTGTGATAAAACAGATATTTTATTTTATATTTATATTATTTAATACAAATAAAAACTTTGATCAATTTAGATTGATTTAGTTTATATTCAGTTTTTATTATATTAATCCAAAAATTTTTAGATTAATTCAAACTTTTTTTGAATTATAAATCTAATCTAAACTGAAAAATTTAAATTGAATTGAAAATTTCAAATCAATCTAAAAATTTCAGATATTTTATTTTAAACAAATAATAAAAATATCATTCAATTAAAATGATTGAAATGATTATTTTAACGAATAATAAAATATTATTTATTTAAAATAATTAAAATTATAATTCTAAATAAATAATAATAATATTATTTAATTAGAATAATTGATATTATTATTTCAAATGAATAATAAGAAAAATATTTATTTAGAATGATTAAAATTATTATTTTAAACAAATGATATAAATATTTTTCATTTAAAATAATTGAAATTATCATTTTAAATAGATGATAAAAATATCATTTAATTAAAATAATAAAAACTATTTTAAATAATCTAAACTTTATATTAATCGAAATTTTCAATATAGTTTATATTTAGAATAATATTTTTAAAATTAATAATTTGAATTGAATTAAACTAAATTTTAATTTAGGTTCAGATTGATTTATAATTCAGATTAATATAAACACATATTAATTTATTTTTTTTATTATTTTTTTATTATTATTTTGATAATTAAAACCTTCTAAAATTTTTGTATAAGGTATTATAACTAAAATTAAAATTAAAAAATAGAATAATATTAAAAATTTATGTTTTTAAATAATATATTATTGAAGATTTAATTTAAAATTATTAGAATAATATTATAAAAATGTATTAATTAATTTGATAAGCTTACTTAAAAATTATAAAAAAATTTATTATTAATTGATAATATTTGTCAAAATAGTTCAAATCAATTAAAAATCAGATAGCTAAATTTATGTAAATATTTTTATAGCTAAATTATTTGTTTTTTAATTAATTTAAATTAATGCTAGTTGATTCCAATTGAATAAAATAATTTGATATTAATTTAAAATATTAATTTAATCATAAATTAGTTTAAAATTAATTTTAATTCAGCATCAATTTAACTATAAATTAGCCTTAATTTAACATATATTTAAAATATAAATTTATCTATAAATTTAGTATAATAAGTATTATAAAATCAGTTAAAATATAACTAATAATACAAATTACATTTTATATATTTTTACCAAAAATATAAAACCTACATAATATTTTTTAAATATACTATATTATTTATATTTTATTACATAGAAATGTAATTATATAAAAGAAATTAATTAATAATATTAGTTTAACAATTAATATGATAATGATTATAATTAATATATAATTATAAAAGAGTATTTTATATAAAAAAATCAGAAACAAAATATAATATACTTAAAAAAAATAAATATAATTATATAGGATAACTGTAGAAAGATTATTTAAATTTGTTAATATTATTAATACTATAAAACATTTTAACTTATTTGATAATATAAATAATAAATAATAAAATTTCTCAAATTTTCAAATTTAAATAAATTTAATATAAAATTCTATTATTAATTATATTTATATATTTACAATATATATAAATTCTCAAATCAAAATTTTATAAATTCTTTATTATACAATTAAGTAAAGGTAATAAAATTTGTAAAATACAAATATTCCTATTTATGATAACCTAAAAAATTAGAAATATAATAGATCACATAAGGCAATATTAGCATTAGAAGCTTTTTGATAACATTCTTAGCCTTAAATAAATGAAATTTCTGTTTATACTTGGATGATTATAATCAGAAATACTTAAATTGTTCTTTGCACTAACACTTTTGTGAGAATGATGCATAATTTACGGCAATTGTCCACTGTTTAAATTTAATAAAATGGAAATTCCGATTATAACATATTTACGATCATCTATTATCGATATTTTATTTACTACATTTTATTAAAGTTCAATATGACTAATAATAATACCTTTTAAATCATCAATTTAAAAAGGTATATATTATTAATCCCTCCCTTATTCGAGTAACGGTGTTGCTCGTTGACTTATTAATTTAACCTTTAAGAGATATTAAATTAATATTATCTTTTTTTTTTGGTTTACCTTATTAATCGTATAATAAAGTAATAAAATTGCAATAAGGTCCAATTAAGATTTTTAATCGAAACCTGTAAAACAACCATTAGCATTTTATTTTTTGGCATATGTGATCTTTAGTTTGTGTTCTGGTGCTATCAGATGGTTGGATAAAGCTTCTTTTGCAATCATGGCTTGAGGTTCCGAGTCGAATTCAACAAACGCTATACCCTTTGCCGGATGAATCGATCGAACTTCTTTAAAGCCAGAATATCTATAATTATTTAATATGTATTCGATTAATAACTAAAACGATAAAATTATAATAAAAAAGGGGGAACCTAGATAACATACTGTCCAAACAATGAGATTAGAATAGCTCCTGTTATGTCGTTTGGCATATTCTGCAAGAAAAGAATATTGTTTGGAGGAAGATATTCATCCGGAATGTTGCCAGCTGCCGGTACTTGATGTCCAAAATGATACATTGATGCTTTTACAAAAAAAAAAAGATTTCGATATTAAATTCTTAAAGCGACTTATAAAAGGATTGGAGAATATAATTACCCCCAGGCATGTTTGATCCAGATTGTAATGAAGCATTATTACTTGATTTAAATTTCTTTGTCGGAGGTTCTTTAGCTCGTTTCTCTAAATTATATATGTGTAGCATTGATTATGGTTATATTTTAATAATTTCAACCACAAAATCCAAATACCTTTGGCTTCCAATCTTTGACGTTTATGTTCTTCAATACTTCCATCGATCATAGCGATTGCATCCGATTTTGTTCTCGCGTATTGGATAACCTAAAAATAATAAGGATCGACAACGATTTCCAAGAGTCAAACAATAAATACATAATTAGCGAATCCTTTACCATCGGCTTTCCCTGTAAGGCAAATCCTTGAACTCCCTTAATTGCATTTGTGGCGCTTTCTTGCTCTTTAAACACGACAAATGCCTGACCGCGCATTCTAAAGTTATCCTGAACGATAATTTCTAGGATTTCACCATACTGTTCAAAAATGGTTGATAAGGCTTTCTTTAAAGCTAATAAACATAAAAATATATAACATATATCATTAGACATTCAACCTTTATGTTTTGTGCATGTTTAACAAAGCGTTAATAGTACCTGGTAACTTGATTTTTTCATTGAGGTTGTTAATGTAAATTGTGTTGTTTGGTGTTGTGCATGGTGATTGTTTCGGAGTTGGTGGTGGTATTACAGGTGTAGGAACGCCTGGCTGTGGAATGTTGAACGCAGTTGGTGGCGCATAAACCGAAGGATTCGCTCCTGTAGGCGGTGCAGACATTGTTGATTCAACCGCGTAAAAGCTATTCTACCAAGAATAAAAAAATTTCAAGGGTTTAAATTACCAAGTTACACAAATGATGAATTCGGAAATTATCATATTGAGCGTTAATTAAAGATAATTTGAATCGACCAATCAAAACAAGGGAATTTTTTTTTACAGATAAAACACGTTTTTCCTAGTTTTTTTCTTAACGATATTGAGTTTTATCAGATCTGAATAACACATAATTAAAAAGATTTGAATGACTAGCAAGCTTGTCGTCATATCCCTCATAAAGATCCATTGTTTTAGTTTCGTTAAAGTGAAAATAAACTAGGAAATTAAGCAAAAACTTATCAATCTTGTATATGTATTTTCGATTAAATGTTCATCAAAAATATATATAATAATGGTTAATTAACCGGTAAAAAATTTATTCCAATATCTTGAGGTAAAGAAGACTAAAAAAGCGTCAAAACATGAATAGGAGAGTTATAGCGGACGCTTATTATTATTTTTAATATTTAATATTTGTTAGTTAATTTAATAAGGTACTATAAAAGCAAAACCGAATCATTGATCCTATCACAAGTTGAATAACTAAAGTTCGAAATTAAAATGCGTTTACCGATTATTTCGCTGTCTGGTCAATAAAGAACAATTATAAATGATTTTTATCCTTTCGCGTCAAAATTAAAACACAATAAACGAATTATCTTACAATTTTTTCAATGTATCGTTTGAAAATGCTGCCTTTCTCCTCAAAGTGAGTTTAAATAAAATAGCAATAGAATACATTTATTATGGATGCGTTAATTGAACACGTGACAGAAAGATCTGGTCCAATCTGCTTCAGAGATCGTATGTCGTTTCCGAGATCCCCTTCCACGATTTTATTTTTTTTTCATGTCGTTGCGTAGTTTGATACTTTGGCAGTCTAAGCAATTTTTCAAGTCATGCTTATTTTCACAAAGTTCGACGAAAAAATACGCGTTATTTCACATAAAAAAAAATTTTGTTTCTAGCTCTAATTTTGAGAGATATGATTCGAAATTGTCACCCTTTCGTTTAGCAGTTATTGGAAGTGGACCAGCAGGTTTTTATACAGCGTATCGCGTATTAAAAGACCATCCATCAACTTTAGTAGATATGTATGAATCTCTCCCCATTCCTTTTGGGCTGGTTCGGTATGGTGTAGCTCCAGATCACCCAGAAGTTAAGGTATTTTTTGAGTTTACAAAAATTTTCAGTTCTTTAAATAGGTATCTATGGGTAACCTATTTTAATAGAACGTTCAACATAGGTTCGATGAAGTTGCGCAAGATTCGCGCTATACTTTCATTGGTAATGTTAAGTATGGTGAAGACCTCACTATAGCAGATCTAAAATCACAATACGATGCAATTGTTTTTTCATATGGAGCGAGTCAAGAAAGATCTCTTGGTATTAAAAACGAAGATGAACCTATTAGGAATATATTTTCTGCACGAGCTTTCGTTGGTTGGTATAACGGTCTACCACAATATCGAGACTTGGAACCTGATTTGACTTGCACCGACACCGCTGTGGTTATTGGGCATGGCAATGTAGCTTTAGATGTTGGCAGGATATTATTGACAGATGTTATGGAATTAAGCAAAACAGACATCACAGAATATGCTTTAGAAAAACTCGGGAAAAGCAAAATAAGAAAAGTTATTATTGTAGGAAGAAGAGGACCTTTACAGGTTGGGTTATAATCCACTTTTCAAAATATTCATATATAATCTTCGCTCATCATTCCTTCATGAAAATATAGGTTTCTTTTACTGCCAAAGAGCTTCGTGAAATGATGAATTTACCAAATACGAAATTTCATACAGATTTCGAGTTCATAAAGAATGAACTTTCTGCAAATGTTGATCTTATTTCGAAAAATCGTCCCTTGAAACGATTAATGCAAATATTAGAGAAAGGAAGGTCTAATACTATTGGTGATAAATCATGGTCACTCAAATTTTTACGTAGTCCAGATGAATTCCTAGCACATGACGATAATGATCCTATTCGACCAAAATACGTACGTGCAATCAAATTCCATATTAATAAATTAGAAGGCCCACCAGAAAAACGAGTTGCCGTTCCCACTGGAAAAATGGAAGAATTGCAAAGTGGTTTAGTTCTTAAGAGTGTAGGATATAAAAGCGTACCCGTAAAAGGTTTACCTTTCGATGAGAAGAAAGGTCTTGTCCCTAATTATAAAGGAAAGATCCTAGATAATGATAATAATGAGGTATATTTGATTTTTGTATATATTTTATTTTATGCTCATGTAATTAATTAATATTATTATTCATTTATGTGTGATAGCAACCGGGATTATACGTCGCTGGATGGTTAAAACGTGGTCCTCAAGGTGTAATAGCAACAACCATGTATGATGCGTTTGAGACCGCAGAAGCTATTGTATCAGACATTAAGCAAAATAAACCAATGCTTTCATTCCAAACTACTAAAAGAGGGTCAGATGCGATAATTCCAATTCTTCATCAACGCGGTATAAGAACAATTTCATACGAGGATTGGAAAAAGATCGAAGAAAAGGAGAACGAGGCAGGAAGAGTGAAAAATAAACCGAGAGAAAAATTTGGAAGAATTGAGGATGTATTATTCACTTTAGATACATTGAAATAACTACGTTGTCGAAAATATATTTATTGCGTTCATCTGTTTATGGTGCGGTCATACACAACTTCATTTTTGGTTCGTGACGCTTCGTGTAACACAATTTTGGTTGACACCTTTTTTTGTAGAACATTTTTTGTAAAACTTTTCAAATCACATGATAACCGAGAAAAATTATAATAACGCGAATTAGACTGTAACGAAAACTGGTAACTTTTTTTTTGTAACCTATATATAACTACCCCTGCATCTTTTGATAGCGACGGGACTTTTACGGTTTCCGTTTTCCTAGTTTATTAACCTTTAAAAAATAAAATTTCATTTTCACATGATCAGGTGATCTTCATCGGTTATTGTTTACATATAAGGTATAAATGTTTGTATAAATAAATAAATTTAAATTTAATCTTAATTATCAACCCCTTCCTACTTTTCCTACCTTTCTAACAATGGATAAAAAAATATTGCCAATTCCTGCAGATAAAGTCAAGTTTATCAGAGGAATTAAGAATAGTAATATTCGTCATATAGAGTAATATTAATTTAATAATTAGAATGAATTTTTTTGTGGTTATTATTCGTTTTAAATTTATTGCACGTTTTTTAACATTTTTTTTTTATTTAATTTCTTAAATTAGAAATAAATCTGGTGCCAATATCAGGATAACTACATATAAACAACAAGCTACAGCAGTTATCACTGGTGATGCAAAGCAACGTACAATTGCCGCAAATCTAATTAGAAAACAACTTGATACGGCGTTCGTCCTTCCCACAATCGGATTTAACATCTTGGAATTAAATGATGTAACTGATGTTAATAAAGCTAAATTCCAATTTGTGAAATTTGAAGGAGATGATGTAAATGCTCATTCAAGAAATAGAATACAATATTTCGTTAAATCCATAAAAGAGACCGAAGATGATTCTGATAAACGAGAGACTTCAGAAATCGATGATCTCATAGATTCATTTGATCAAAATCTTGATATTTCTTCAGATAGTGGTTTCACCGTATCTGAAAAATTAGATGATTGTTATAGTAAAATTTTTTCCCAGCTTTCAAAAGCCGATCCAACTGACTTCGAATCAAAAGAGATACGTTTAAATCTCTTTTTCGGTCGCCAATTATATTCTGACATTCGTAAAGATATTTTTAATGCCAAAGAATGGACAAAGTTTAGGCATGGTTCGCATGGAAGAGGAATTCGTACATCTTTCCAACATCATGCACCTCAAATTTTGGAAAAAATTGATTTACTCCAAGATAAGTTCGGATTTGAAGAAAATAAGCAAAAGAAAATAACTCCTGACGATAAAGGGAGCATCACGATATATTTTAAGCAAGATTCGACCGGGAGAAAGTTTAAATTGCATTGGAACCCTGAAGAGAATTTATGGAAAATAACCAAATTCGTGCGAGATACCAATCGACTTGGTAAAATTATTATTCATTCATAATGAAATTATCAATGATATTAGATTTTATTGATCATATCATTTATTTAAATTTATATTAGCGATTTTGGATATAATCTCTGGTACCGAAGCTCCAGATTGTAGGTTCCTGTTAAAGACTTCTTATGATATACCTATCGCGTATAAGTTCAAAAGAATCATTGATGAAATACAATCCAAGGGACCTTTAGAATTGAAAGATGGAATGTGGTTTCGAACTAAAGATTTTGATGGGAAGCTTGAAAGGGTTGAATTACGTCAAACCGTATCAAAAAGACGATTCTTGTGAGTCTAAATTGATTTTTTTTTTTTTTTTGTTTTATAATCAAATATCTAAAGGAAAAAAAATTTTCTTTCTGATAAAATTTATTAGCAACCAAGATTTCCAAATTTCTATTGTTTCTATTAAACAAGAATCAAATGGGGAAATATCAACCCAACAAACGATCAATCTTAAAAATCGAAGTTGGAGACCTGTAGAAAATATTGATAATAATCTTAGGTTACATTATGATGAAGAAGAAATAGGCAGTACAATCCGTGGAACCATCGAATTTGCTAGGGACATAATGAAAGCCTTAGCATAAATCATTGGTCGATAATATTTGTAAAGAACATTTGAACATTTTGAACATTTGTATATAAATATAGTAAAAATATATTATAATAGTAGTGTCAAATACATTAACATATATATATATAGCTGTTTGTATAACACATACTCGTACCTTGATCATTTTATAACAGAACTTCATAGTTGTATTTTTATCTTTCTATAAAATAAAAATAAAAAAATAAGAATGTCTTTGGATGCTATTCTTGAGTCAGCTAACCTTTTGTTGCAAACAACATTGAGTTCCAATATCGGCTTCAAAGAAATATTAAATAATGAAAAATTGATCTTTTCTCATAAAGAGGAGGAAATATTAAAATTAGCGACGCGTTTGGAACAAATAAAAGAGCAAAGACGCGATTTACATTATACTTTACAGAGAAAAAGTTGTTTAGAAAATTTTACTACTGGATCGGACGAAGCAAGTGAAATAATTTCTTTGGAAGTACGAATTAAGGAGAAAAAAAAAACGTTGGCTTCTTTAAATTCGAAAAATCAGGTTAAAGACAAAGCGGTAGAAAAGTAAATATATACTTTATTTTATTTTATTTTTCTTTTTTCTTTATAAATAACATGAGATACGTTTGTTTAATTTCGTCCCTTCAAGTACCGAAACAGGGCAAGTCATATTAACTTCTCTATTCTCCGAAGGAAATAAGACATCTTCACATGAAACCTGTCTCAATGAAATGATAAATAAGCGTGACCTTCTCGTATCTGAGTTCTTGAAATCACATCAAGAACTTCTTAAGGTACAATATGAGTTGACAAATCTCAAGAAAGCCGTCATTGGTTCGTGATATCATTTTTTTTATCATCATACAAAAGTTTATCAAATATTGATTTTATATCATTTTCATTTAGCTCGACATAGAGAAAATAGAACATTGATGATGCAAATCAACGAATTTATTTCCAAACCAATTGAAAAATATTACGAGAATTCAGGAAATAATCAAGCTGTAACGTTACAGTTAAAAAGTTTGTCGAATGATTTGGCGAATGCAAGAGCGAAACGAGAAATTGTACGAAATATTTTACAAGGATTAATCCTTGAAAGTGGAGTGGATTGGGCGAATGACGAACATTTATTGAATTTGATACTTATTATTGGAGAGGAAATTTAAATGGAAACGTGAAAATTGTTACCTATTCATTTTAGAAAAACGGAAATCATGTGATGTGTTATTATAAAAAACACGTAATGCCTTCTTTTAGTAAAGAATCACGCAAAATTTCCCGATCTACGTGTAATAAAAATACAAAAATTTCAATTTTTCATTAAATTTTTTTTTTTTTTTTTTTGTTTCAATTCTAAATTATGAAAGCCTTTTCCAGTTTAGTAACTACGCGTCAATATGCGATAAGATCCAGCATAAGAAACTCATTTTCAATACGAACTTTCAAAAAAGGGTTAAGTTCAAACGCTGCAGTAAAGGATATGCCAAGTATGAATATTGTTTTCAAGCACTGCTTACATATTACGTGTTTAATCAAAATAAAAATTT
>CAJVPP010000101.1:0-48559 GCA_910592005.1 Funneliformis mosseae | reverse complement strand
AAAAAATCAAACAAAATAATACGTTGTCCTACCGTTGACGAATTTGTTTATGAGTATAATCCTTTTTAAATTTTTTAATAAGCTCATCTTTAACCATCGCATAACAATGATGGTCATCTTTAAACTTTTTCATATATTTTTTGATAGCATCATCCTCCTAAAAAAAAAAAAAAAATTTTTAGTAAAAACAAAAATGTTGTAACTGTTGACAAATTTTTTTCAACGTACTTCTTCATTTAATTTAATCAATTTTTTTCTCATTTTATGTCCAATGAAATTTGTAAAAAAAAAAAAAAAAAAAAAAGAATATTGTGAAATTATTTCTTGTTAGGAGGATAAATTCACTGAGATCCAAAGAGATCATGAAAGGCATGCTTTATAAATCAATTTTATATATAGTCAAAATATCTCGTTAATCAAATGGCATCTATTTTAAATGTACACTTGACACTTGTTTGTTTTTTTGATTTTTTTTTTTTTTTTAATAAAAATGTTTTTATTTAGCTAGATCCAAACATTTAATTTGGGGATAATTTTATCATGCAACTCGATTAAGATTAAACCTTTTTAAAAAATTTCTATTATACAATTTGCTTTTCCAAATATAGTACTAACAGATACATCCTATTGTAAATGTACATTGTAAATACCTTACTTATCATTTATCAATGTACAATTTCTTTATATTGCTTAAATTAAAGCCGATTCTAAATAAGGTAAAAATTGGCGATTTGTATAAACACGATGTTCATCAAAATCATTTTGTGATATAAATGAAAATTAATCCCGTAAAAAAAAAAAAAGGTATTATCAACATTTCAAATTTAGTGATGTTCATGCAGATATCAATAAAATGCACGCTTGTAGGTATAATAAAATCAGGCATTGCAGCTAATGCTCCGAAAGGGTTGGGAGCACATATTACAGCACTCTTGATGAGATTCACTACCCAGCTTTTTTTCGTAATTTTTTTCAAGGGTTAGCATTAAATTTCTTTTAAGTTTTTGGCAAAGTATTTTCATATAGAGATTAAAAATTATTTTAATGCATAATTTTTTTTTTTGTGAATAAATTGAAAATGCCAGATCTTAGGTTCTTATATTCGTATTTATAAAATAAACGAAGCCATCCTAATTCTTTCAAATGTTTAAAGAACTAATTCTAACCTACTTTTGAAAGGTATAAGTTGTGATGTGTATTGATCGGTGAAAGTAATCTTGATACTATGTAATTTTATTTACTAAACCAGGGCGGGTGATCGTTGACTCATTGTGAATAGATCTTCTTTTAGAATGTTTGTTATCCGCCATTCTTAGGGGCATATGTGGATCCTTTAATTGGGGTAAAATAATTATTTGTTGTGTTACATTAATTAGTATATCGATTTGGTGATTAATATGGATTTCAATCTATGTATGGTATGACATTGAATTTTCCCGGATTAAAGCATAAACATAATCTTCATTCTTCATTACACATAATATTCGGATTATAATATGATTTTTTCCTGCAACATGGAATATTTTAAAATGATGATCAAACATTAATTTTAAATCCTTTATTGTGCATTGTAAATAGCTTTCATCTTCCATTGACATTGACAAACATCTAAAAAAAAAAAATAAATTTTTTTTTTTTTTTTTTTTTTTTTCACACGCACAATCTTTGAATTATGATTTGTGTTCGGTAATTAATGTTTGGAAGATTATTACAAGTGTTACAAATCCACAAATCCATAGGATTATGTTTGCCTAAATAGGCTAATAAAATTATTGTATCAGAGGGATTTCAACGTGCTCATTTCGAAGGACATTATAGGACTATAATAGGACTATAATAAAAAGAGATGGGGTGATGTCAAGCATCACGTGAAGAAATAAAAAAATATGAAATCTTTGTAGTAGAAGAGAAGGTGCTGTCGTTGACATTCTAAAAGGGATTTATGTGAGTCGTTTGTGAATTATTAGGCTCATTTTTTCGATTGCAAAGGCTTATTTATACCTTTCTTCAGAATTTACTCTATCGTCTTCAACTTGATATATATATATTTTTTTTTACTAGTCTTAACGGCAAATTTTGTCATCTATCTGCGCTTCTTCAACGATTTTCTCGTCCATCTTCCTATTCTTAGAAATAATTTCAGTGAGTAATTAATAAAATTTATATAGTACAGTATATAATTTCCAAGTATTTATTTAGTTTAACTCTGAACGATGTATTTGTGTTAAAAATAATTTTTTTTCTTGATCCTGATCTGGTGCAAAAGTCACACGATTGTGCCAGATCACATGATAAAATATTCAATTCGAAAGCCAAAAAGTATTAAAAAAAAATGTTAATAGTGTAACTAAAATTTTAATAATATCCTGAGAATTCTCCCTTCGTAACACTCTCCAAATCCCAAAACCATTTTGAGGTTGCGTTACCTCTTAACGACCGCCCATAAATTTTCAGATCGGACATTTCTAGCAGGAATTCCTTAGCTAAACGCTTCGTATGCTTAGGATCATTATCCTGCTGGGGGCACCAATTATTAAGCAGCATCTCTTGATCTCAGGAAGATGATTTCGACATAGACTGTCAAGTTCTCTCATAAGCAAAAGTGATTTTTTGGGGACGACAGGAGCGTTTTTGATGGGTGGTACTCCAGTCTTTCCAACTTAGCCAGGTTATAATATATTGTGGACCTTGGTATATTTGTTCGTTGTATATTGCCAGCATTTCTAATCCACAAATGTTGAATGGATTTTGTTGTTGGTCTTCATTTCGTCGCAGGACTATAAAAACAATTAAAATTGTCTAGATGCTATCTGCTACCAGTCTGTTGATATTTTGTATTAAATTTTTGTCTTTGGCTTGAGTTATTCATTCTATTTCATTTATTTCATCTTATGCAAATAGGTTGTTCCTTGCGTCTTCATTTTTTTAACCTTGCCAAGAAAATTTAAATTTCAAAGTGCAAATAAATGCAATGTGTGTAATTCTATATCGCAACGCAGCAAAAAAAGGGTATATAGCAAACCTGTATAGTATGGCTTTGAATGTATGTATAGTATGATATTTTTCATATATGATTTGTTATGAAAAACCATACATGTATAGTTTTTAAAGTATACATACCTTACATACATTAAAAAATGAACCATACCATACATACATTCGAACCCATACTATACAGGTTTGTGTAATGCCCAAAAAAAAATTATCGAACGATTGACTTAAAGTCTTCCACTTCGACATGAAAGGTTTTGTTCTAAACAAAAAAAAATAAAGAAATAAAGGAATAAGGAAAATACTTTGCTCAAGTTCATTGAAAAAACAAATAATTAATTAATTAAATGAACCGTTTCAATATTTTTCGAAAATTGTATTTATGAAAATTAAATTTGCTAAATGTTATAAATCATTCTAAGGAAAGCAGATATTCCTTAATTATCCTACCTAACTTTTTTACGGAAGGTAGGAGTTTACATTACGGTTTGCTTTCCAATTCATATGGGTCTTTATATCTTAAAGTTGAATCGTCATTTGTTATCTTTATTATTTTCTTGTTTATTAATTATTCAGAATGTTTTATCATATTCCAATTCGTCATTTAAAGTTACCAATAGCATTTACAGGCTGTATGCGGTTGTATGTACACAGGTTTCATAAATGATAGTAGTTTAACAGTAAATTGCATTAAATCGGCAAATCCTGAAGTCATTAAACACAATTCTCAAAATGTTAATTCTTTAAAAAGAAATTTTTATTATTTTTTATACCTATTTTATTATTAAATGTAATTTTGAAAGTAAATTTAGGTTTATTAAATTTAGTATCCTTCAGCTTTGGTAACAACCTATCATGATACTTATCATTAGTCTCTATTTTATCCTGGGGCTTTGCCTGCACAGCATCTGAATCACTTTGAAAATCAGATTCAATTTCCACTTTAGAAGGGAAATAAAAAAAAATATATATAAATATAAACGAAATCGTTAACATATAATTTTTATATATAAAATCAAATAATAAATAATAGCAATAATAATTACTTTGAAAATCTTTAGAAATATGAAGTTCAATTAATCGTGAATCTAAACCTAGATAAAATAATACAAATAAGTTTGAATATCCAATTAATATGTAAATAGATTTTTAAAATTTACCTTTAGTTATTTCAAATTGCACTTCCAAAAAATTTTTTGATTTAGAAAAGTTCGGAATACGTAACGAACGACTTGTATAATATGCTTGAGGATGTAACGTCATTCCAGATGAGTATCGAGGACCAATTGTATCTGCATTAATAAATTCCTGAACATATTCTATTTGCCATTGATTTATTATATTAATTAATACTTTCGCAGAAGGTCTACTTTTTGGATTAGCATCGAGACATTGATTAACTATATCAACATAACGTTCTGGTGTTCCTTTGGCAACTCTTGGACGTAATCCTTTGATAATTTCTAATACAAGATCAATATCATGTGATTCATTTCCAAAAGGTGGCATACCGGTTGATATTTCTGTCATAATTATACCAAAACTATATATATCGCTTGCAGGAGTGTAAGGATTTTTATTTAATATTTCAGGAGCTATATAGGGAAGTACCCCACTTATATTTGAATTTGTATTATTAAATGCAGATCGTGCAAAACCCAAATCTGTGATTTTCGATTCTTCATTAAAAATAAGCACGTTTCCACTATGTAGATCTCCATGAACATAATTTAATTCGTGAATTTTCTCTAAATTTTTTGCAATGCCAAGTAAAATTTTTAGTTTCTTCTCCCACTTTAAATCCGAATAATGATTTTTAATATAGTCTTTTAGGCTACCATTCTTCGCAAATTCCAAGACTAACATAAATTCTTCCGTTACCGGATCTTTTGTTATCCCATAAAATTGTGTTAATGTATCGTGCCTTTGAAATTCGTGATGTATTTTTATCTAAACAAAAAAAAATTTGTTAACAGGTTTAATTAAGATTAATAATGTAAGCTTATATGTTTATATACCTCATTTATAAGAATTTCTGACATATTATTTGAACCTTTAATCTTTTTAAGTACAACCGTAATAGGATTAGAACGACTTTTCTTCTCATTTGAAACTTTTGGTGATCCGTCCGACCAAGTAGCAGAATAAATTCTTGCAAAACCTCCTTCATCAATTTGTTTAACATCTTTGAACCTATTAAAAGGAATCCATTCCAAATTATGGTGGTAATGTTTTGCCATATGTTGTAATTCATTTATCAATTTATCCATTTTGGGGTTTCCACTTGTCTTTCCTTCTCTTAGAAATCGACCTGGATCACATTTACCGCACCAAGCTTCTCCGGTATTTGATTTTTTACAATCAGGACATATTCCATACTGATTATTCTTCACCTTGTCATATCGATGTATGATTAGGTTTTTACATTTATTAGCGTTAGCGTTAGGAACTGGATATATAGAGAATCAAAAAAAAAAAAAAAAGTATTAAATGACCAAGTTTTAGGAAATCTAATGTATCACATGACATATTATACTTACAACACTTACAACGGTTATTATGTATATTAGTTTTGAAAGAGGTATGATAATTCATTATGAATTTTAAGTAAAAAAAAAAAAAAAAGAAATGAAAAAAAGAAAAAAAGAAAAAGAAAATTTTTTTTTTTGATTTTTGAAAAAATTAAAAACATTAATATATCTGATTTATCCTAATTTGTAATCTTCAAAGAGAGGCAGGACACCTAAAACATAAACAAATTTTAAGATTTTGTGTTCAAAATATTTTCGTTTATTTATTAGTGATATATTTATATATACAAAAACGATCCCTAGTACCTGATATGTCTGGTGCGTCTTTTTTTATATATTGAAGTAAACCAATTTATTTGATGTTTTAATGCGATAATATCTCGAAATTTCCCGATATAGTACTTTACAGTAGAAAAGGAAACAACTCTAAAAAAAAATTTTTTGAGTTAATGTTTAAATTTGGTAAATATACAGTATATACTGTAGTATAATTAAATTTATTTCTCTTGTCTAAAAATATAATAAAATCTACATTTTGGTATTGTCTTCTATTACAAAAAATCCAACTTTACTTTTTTTTTGTGGTTCTACTACAAAGCGCCCAATATTTATTTGTTTTCACGGTAAATCCTATTCTGGAATGATTTGATGTGATCACTTTGTCTTATTACCTAATTTGTCTTCATACAAATCATACAAACAAATCATTGGTGACAAAATAATCTTAAATTTTTGGGGGGAAATCGAATTAATGATCAAATGATAGGTTTATCATCGTTTATTTTTTTGTTGAATCTAAGAATCCAAATATGGTATGGGCAAATTTATTTATTTTGAAATGTGAAACAGCGCTTATTTACAATGGTATGCTGTACATTGGGATTAGTAAGTTAGGCTAATGTGTTCATTCTTTTTTTTTTTCGTAAGGTTGAGTAATTTTTTTTTCCAATTAAACAACTCGTGCCAGCACTAAAAATTTGATCCAACATTAACGCTCACTGACCGAAATTATAAGTTCGGCGCCATCAATACCTTGCTTACAAGAGCGTATTAAAAAACACTATATGTTGTATGTGACTTAGAAAAAGATTTTTTAAACGATTTACCAGGAATAAAAGGTCTTTTTATACTTCCAATATAAATAGAATATTATCATATTCAAATCAATATCCATTATTCATCAATCTTAATAATCAAATTCGTTTATAAAGTTTCTTTTCTGAAACATTTATTCAAGCATTACAATGCGTCTTCATTAGCAATTATATTTAGAATCATTTAGATATAATAGAACGTTCAGCAAATAAAAATTATGACATCTTTGCATACAAAAAATATTTATTAATTACATCATTCAAAAAAAAAAAAAAAATTTAATATACAAAGACTGAAGATTAATTTTTTTATATTAACAATATATACATTAATGAGGCCATCCACCAGCTTTTGGCTGTGCAAGCGTTTAAGAATCAAAAATATACATTTTATTTATTATCGAATGATAATGAAAGGAATACTAATTTTGAATCTGTTAAATCTAAATAAATAGATAAACATAAATAAATATTAAAATTCAATTAATATAATTAATATACGACAAATATTTTTTTAATTTACCTTCAACTTGAAGTCCCGTAAAATTTGTAATATTTCTTCGTTGTCGAGAAACACCAAAAGTACAACTTGCTAGAGGGTGTAAAGTTGTTTTTGTATCAGCACTATCAGCATTATCAGCATTATTAAATTCCTGAACAGACTCTTTACGCCATTTTTTTATTATCTTACTTAAATCTTTTGCGGAAGGTCTATTTTTTGGATTAGCATCGAGACATTTTTTAACTGTATCAACATAACAATCCGGGGTTCCTTCAGCAATTATTGGTCGCAGTCCATTAATAATTGCTAATGCAAGTGAAAAATGATTTTTCTCATAAGAAATCGTTCCAGTTGATATTTCTGTCATAATAATCCCGAAACTATAAACATCGCTTGAAGTAGTGTAAGGTTTTTTATCTATTATTTCAGGGGCCATATAGGGAAGTACTCCACTTACATTTGAATTTGATTTATCGGTTGTAGATCGTGCAAGACCCAAATCTGTAATTTTCGATCTATCATTAAAAATAAGCACATTCCCACTATGTAAATCCCCATGAACATAATTTAATTCGTGAATTTTCTCTAAATTTTTTGCAATGCCACGTAAAAATTTTAATTTCTTCTTCCACTTTAAATTCGAATGATGAATTTTAATATAGTCTTTTAGGCTACCATTTTTCGCATATTCCAAAACTAAAATAAATTCTTCCGTTACCGGATCTTTTGTTATCCCATAAAATTTTGTTAATGCATCGTGCTTTTGACATTCGTGATGTATTTTTATCTAAACAAACACAATTTTATTAACAGATTGCATTAAAGAAAATTAATGTAAGTTTGTATGTTTATTTACCTCATTAATATGAATATCTGTCATATTATTGGAATTTTTAATTTTTTTAAGCGCAACTTTAATAGGTTTAGAACGACCTTTCTTCTTGTTTGAAACTTTTGGTGATCCATCCAACCAAGTAGCAGTATAAATTATTGCAAACCCTCCTTCATCAATTTGTTTAACATCATTGAACCTATCAAAAGGAATCCACTCCAAATTATGACGGTAATCTTTTGTCTCATGCTGTAATTTACTTATCAAATCATCCATTTTGGGGTTTCCACTTGTCTTTCCTTCCTTTATAAATCGACCTGGATCACATTTACGACACCACGCATAACCGGAACCGGTATTTGGATATTTACAATGAGAACACATTCCGTATCGTTTAGGTTTCTTATCATATTGTACTAGGAAATGGTTTCGGAAACTATTGCTTAGTACGGAGCACAAAAATAACAAAAGAGACCAAGCACGTATCGACTCAAACGATGAGCGAGCGGACAGCGCGACATCTGTATCACCTTGCATAGACATATATAGTCCTTCGCTTCGCTCCGGACTAATAAAATTGAATTTTGATTGCTTTGTTTGGAACTTCATAATAAAAAAATGTAATAAGAAAATTTTCTTGAAAATATTTGTTTTCTTATAAGAACTGGTTTTATATTTATATATAGTGAAAATTTTGTTTCGAATGATTTGAATGAAAAAAAAAACGTCAATCCAATTCAAATCGATATAATACATAATTTGATCCATTGTGTTTATATGTATGGATTGGATTCCGTAAAAAAGATGATTGTCGCAGTAAGACATGTGATTATTTATATTTTTATATAATACAAAGTGCCATCGTTTTATTAAAAAGACCGTTTTTGAATGAAAAAAAATCATAAAAAATATATATTTAAGTTAATAAATATTACAAGAGACAAAGTTTCTTACTTCGGATTAGAATTTTTCAAGTTATTTGTCAAAAGCATTTTTTTTTTTTTTTTTAAAAAAAAAAAAAATAATCTCGTCTGACTTTATAAAAGAATTTTCATAATGATTGCATGGTTTATTTGATTCGACTCTAACTCTAAAAAAGGAAATTATTTGCAATGAAAGGATGCATTTTCTGCGGCTAATTGGATTGGATTTTCATACAGTATATCTTAATCCATATTCACTTACTTTGTCTTGAACAACCAAAAATGAAATTTTTGATTTATTATGTGGTAAATGAACTTTATTTGATTAAATATTTATAGTCGATCATCTTATTAACAAAGCAAAGCAATTAGGTCGTCAAGTTTTCTCATTTTTTTTCGTGTAACATCAGTAAAAAAATTAGATTATCGATATTATTATTAATAAGTTAAAAAATTTTGAATTTTGAAAGGGTCCGAAACTGTTTTAATTTTGAATTAAAATATTTAATATAAAATCTATATTAATTGTTTAAATAAGTGTTCGAATGGGGTTTAGAGGTATTTATACCTCCCCCCAGAAAAAAATTTTTTTAAAAAAAAATAATCGTGAAAATAATTAAATAATTTTTTTACAGCTGTTTTCATATTTGTGCATCCACCTTATTTTTTTAAAATTGAAAATTGCAATTTTTAGTATTGAATAGTCAAAACTTATTATTATCTTGGTAAACTGATAATAATAAGAGGATGGATCTCTGAAAATAAAAGTTTTTTAATAATATCTTTTATATGAAGATACGAGAATTAAAGTAAATTATACAACAGACATATAAATTATTTTTTGTAAAAGAAATCTTTAGTTTTACATATTCAATATATATGACTAATATACTTAGCTAAAATGAAAGAAATTGACTTCTATAAGTAATTAATACCAAAAGTTAGAAAGTAAAAAAAATAAGAGCTTGAATAACTATTATGCTCATAGAAGCTCATAAATTAAGAAAATATACACTGGCCTACAATAAATATTCAGATTTTTTGTATTTATAAAATTTATATGTAAAATTCATAATTTTATAGTACTTATAAAAAATTTTTTTATACTTCTTAATTGACAAATAAATTTTATTATATTAAAATATAAAATATAAAATATAAAATATAAAGTAATTATAATAAAAATATTATAGTGAAAAAATTTAATATTTAGTATGACCACCTTTGGCTTTAATTACTACATTAGGCATACTTAAAATTAAGAGATAACATGTTTCAATTGTGATTTTTCACACTCATCTTGTATTACTTCAATTAATTTTTGTTTAGACTTAGATATAAGCTTTCTTTTTCAAATTTTACAAATTCTTTATTAGATTAAGATCAAGGTTTTGCATAACTTAATCTAAAATTGGAATGTTATGTATACTCATTCACCAAATACTGTAAATTAAAGTATAACATAATGTTTCATCTTGCTAAAAAATAGAAAGGATAATTGTTAACCCATAGGATGAAATAATTTGCTAGAATATTAATGTATTTATCAGAATCTATGTTTTCTTCTATCTCAACCAATAGTCTAATCCTATGCTAGCCAAAACATCTCCAAAATATCACTGATCCCCTTCAAACTTTATTGTAGGTTAAATATAATTTTTATTATATGCTTATTTAGGACTTCTCTATACTTTTGCTTGATCATCTGATTAAAAAAGAGAGAACCTTGATTTATTTGATCATACTACTTATTTTTATTTCTCCATTCAATTTTTTTTTTACATTATTTCAAGTAGTTAGTTTGATAATTTTAGTTAAATAAGACTTTTTTCTTGCAATATAATTTCCAAAACCTTTATCATAAAGGTAATTTTTAATTATATTATAGTGTAAAGTTGTGTTAAGGTTAGTATTAAATTTATTTGTCACATAATCAAGAAGAAAAAATTGGTTAGTTCGTATAGTACATTTTAAATTTTAGATATTACATTCTTTAAGTATTTTAGGTCTTTCAAAATATTGTTCAGGTTTTGTAAAACCAGTTTTTTATATTTTTTATAATATCACTTATGATACTATTTAGTATATTAAATTATGTAAAAATGATTGTTTGCTTAATATCAGTAAGATATACACTAATTATTCATTTTCAGTTATCATTTAAAATTTCATTTCTAATAAGAGTTGACTGTATTGAGAACTAAAAGAGTAATAAAATATAATATTTTTGTTATCTTTTTATTTATATATGTAATAGGAGAAATTGATGATCATAATATAAGAATGTAAATTTATGTAATGAAAATTTAAATATTTATTGTAGATCAGTATATTACCTTAAATATAATTTTATTTGAAAATTTTATAATTTTATATAAAATTACTTTTAATATTTGTAATTAGTTTTTTAAAGATTATTTACTAGTCTGGTTAAAAATGATCCCTATAATTATTTCAAATTTCAATTGAATTATAATTTAATTGTACTATAAGAAAATTTAATTGTGTCACAAGTTGCAACTTAATTGTATTATTTTTTTTTAATTGTGATAATCATCTTTAAGTCTGATATAATGTCAAGCTATTAAAGTATCAGTATAATAAAATATCAAAATATCAGTCTGATTTAATTATTCTTTTTTATAAATACAAACTAAAAATTTTTAAATAATATAACATTCTGTATTCACTTTTATTATACATATATTTTAAAATTCTTTCTTTAATTTCTTTATAATTTTTATTTTAACTTTTTAGATTTCATATTTGTTACTTTATTGTTTTTTTAATTTTTTATTATTTTATTATTCATTTTTTATAATTGTTTGTAACTGTATTATTTTAAGATTTATTGATTAATATTTACTTAGTTTAATATATTAATATTATAAAAGTATAGAATACTGATATTAAAATAATCTTGATTAATTTAATATTATTAAATAAATACTTATCACAATTACTATTATTAATTTAATATATTATTTAAAATTATAATATTTTATTATTGATTAAAAATATTTATTATAATATAATATTATTTGATTATTATTACTCTTAATTTTCTTATTTTATAGATAATTTTAAAAACTCAAATTATATAATTCTTTTAATTATATATTTATTTTTTAGGTTAAATTATTTTTGTAATTAATATATTTTTATAACATTTAGAATATAATAAAATAATAATAAAATAATTTAATTATCAAATAATTTTTATATTTTATTAATAATAATAATCATTTATTAAAAATAATTTTATAATATAAATAAATTAAAAAAATAATAAAAAAAAAAATAGATATAATTTTATTAATAATAAAAAATAAATAATAATTTTAACTTTATTTTTTATTATAATTTTATATATTATAACTGATTATATTTAATTTTAAAAAAATAAATCATAAAGAATAATATATTATTAATTTAAAAATATTAATATTTAAGAAAAAATTATATTTAACTTATTAAAATAAAAAATTTATTTTTAATATTTTTATTATAAAATACTTATATTATGAAATATTATTAATTTTCAAATAAAAATAAAATTAGTTAAAATAAATTAAATAAAATAAAAAAAATTATTATAAATCTTTATATTTTAATTCTATTAATTCTATTTACTTTTATAATTTATTTTTTTAAATAAATTTAATTATATTGTTTATTATTTAACTAATAATTTATTATATTTTTTAATATTAATTTAAAATCTTAAAATAAGTCTAAATAAATATTATTAAAAATTTCTTTTAATATTTTATGAATTTGATTTATTATATTAATTAAATAATAAAAAAACTAATTTTTATAGAATTTTCTTGCAATGTTTTTATTTTTGTATTTTAATATTTTTATTTATATATAATATAAATTTTTATAAGATTAAATAATATTAATTATAATATTTTTAATATTGTTTACTAAAATATTATATAAATTTTAAATATAATTTATACATTTAAAATTAATTTTTGATAACTAAAAAAAATATATATATATAAGAAAATTTTAATAATTTATATATAAAATTATAATAAAAGTAGTTTTTTAATTATTTTGAAATCTATAATTACTTTCTATACTATTAATTTATAATTTACTTAAGAAAATCAGATATTATATTATTAATAATAAAAAATTAAACACTTTTTTTATTTATAAATTTTATTATTTTTATTTTAACAAATTTTGATTATAATCCAAATAAAAACTAAATTCAAAAAATCTAACACTAAAAAATTTTTTTAAATTTAAAGAAATATTAGCAAATTTAGTGATATTTTTAAAAAATAAATTAAAAAATCACAAAAAAAATTACTTAAATTATCATCTACTTTCTATAAAGAGTATTATTGTATTAAATTTTTTTATATTTAATACAATTTTATAATAATCTTTTAAGAATTTTATAAACAAAAAAAAATAATAGACAGATAAAAAAATATTATAATCTTTAACTAAAACCTTTAAATTATAAAAAATTACTAAATAAATTATATTTTTTATTTTAATAATTTTAAATATTATATTTAAGAGATGAAGGATATGATTATCTTAAATAATGGTAAATTTTTGTCATAAAGCAAAACTTTTATCATTTTTGTAAAAAATTTAAAAATAGATAATATTAATAGTTATTTTAAAAATATGAATATAATTTAAAAAAAATTTATGCTTTTTTAATAAATCTTATTAATAGAATTTATTATAAAAAAATATTTGAAATTTTGATATAATTAATAATATAGATTTTAAGAAAATTACATTTAGTTTTAGAAATTTTTTTAATATTATTAGAGGTAATTTATATGCTATATTATATATACTATTTCAATATTAACTACCTGAATTTATAAAGTATAAGAAATAATATAATATTAAAATCAGTTTTTAGATAAATCCTTTTTATAATAAATATGTATTTTAATTTAGTTTTTGAATAACTACTTATTTTTAATAAAATTTTACTCAAATATGTTAATAGTTAGATTTTAATGAGAATGATATATATAACTAAATTATAATATAATTTTAATCTCCTATCTAATATTATAATTTTTATTATACATAAAATTTGAGAATAATATAAATAAAATTAGTATATTAGAAAATAATAACTATATTAATATAATTGCAGATAAGCAATTTTAGACGAGATATTAGTTATTATAAAGTAGATAAAAAATAAAAATAATTTTTAGATAATAGCATATAAATAAAGATATAATATCAGTATTAATTATAATTTATTCAGGTTACAGAATATTTATATAATAAAAATATTAGATATACAATTTTAAATAAATTGAAAAAGAGTGTAAATTTCAAGATAATTTTAAGAGTACTTGAAATAATTTAAATTTTTACTAGTATAACAATTAAAAAATATATATAAAAAATATAAAAAAAAGGAAAAAAATATTAGATAATATTTTAAAAGAAGAGAATAATATTGTAAAATTCTAGTATTTATATTTTAGTAAGTTAATTATTAGTATATATATAGTTTAAAATTTGATGAAATATATTTAATTTATAACATAAAGATCTAAAAGTATTTTTATCTTTATTTTTAAATGTAAGAAAATCAAATTATATCAGATTAATAACTTATTATATTTATTGTATAAAGAATAATTCTTAACTTTATAAAATGCTTTATATTATATCATCTATTAATCTAATAAGTATTAGATATTTTTTTATATATAATAAAGCATTAGAAACATTTTTGTAAAATTTGTAAAATAAAATAAAACAAGAATTTTAGCAGATAGAAAAGAAATAAAACTAAAAATAAAAGTTATATAACTAGAAAAAAAGCAAATAAAAATGTTAATTTATAATTATATCAATAATTTTATTTGAAGTTTTCAATAATAAATATTTATCTTAAAAAAAAAAATTTGAAAGCTTAAATATTAAGAGCTAAGTTATTAAAATCACCTTATAGAATCCTATCAACTAAAATAAGATCTTTAATTTATATTATTATATATTATATAACTTTATTTAGTTAAATTTTTATAATTAATTATCTTATTAACAAAATAAGCAATTAAACTTCAAAATTTCTTATTTATTTATGTAAAAAATCTAAAATTAAATTTTAAAAATGATCAATATTATTTAAAAAGAAAAATGTTTCAGATCTTTATAATTTTAAAATATTTAATATTGTTAATGTGTAATCCTTGCAAATTGCAATTGTTAGACGGAATGTTTGAGTGGTGATTCTTTTAAATTTACGTAGTGACTCAATTCAGTTTAACTCAAGATTTATAATATACACAGTAGTGTATTTACAACAAAGCTAAGAGTAAGGTAGCTCAATTGATTCAGCGGTATAATAATATGTTTATTTATAATAATAAAAGTAAAGATAAGAGATAATAATAGAAAAAAAATAAGAAAATAAGAAAGAATACGAAAATCAAGAGAGTTAAAATACTAGATGAGATGTTAAACCAGGCGCTTCTACAAGAACTACTAAATGCATATCTGAAAGCAAAATCAAAAAAAAACCAAAAGTGAATTACAAGCGAACTACTATTTACATGATTTTATTACTCTCTATTTATATTAATTAATACATAGATAGATATATCAAATAAATCAAATATATCTAATATGTCTGATATGTCAAAGATATCAATTATATCAAATATGTTCAGTATATCAAATATATCAAATATATCAAATATGTCTGATATATCTAATATTTAGATCTGCAATATGCTGCATCACGTTCATCAATCCAATCCTGTTACATTACTCTGCACTTAAGATTTCTGCTCCAGCAGAAAGATTCAAAGCTTCAATTACCAGAGCTCAATATTCAGTAATTTTTAAATGTCGAATCATTATTAAAGTAAGTGGCTGAGTACCAAAGATGCGTTGGACTCCAAGATGTTCAAATAGGTAGAAGACTCATATGGCAGTTTGATAGTAATGCGTAGTAATAGTAGATACTTGTACCGTACGTTAAGCAGGAGTATTAGTTTTATCTTCGAGGAGTTGTCCTAAATAAAAGGAATTGACAAGTGATAAATGTTGATTACTTATGCGTGTAGATCGTAAAAGAGCTCGATAAGTTATTTGCACTTTTTGTGATAATGTTATATCATCTTTATAAGGTTCCAAATTCTGAGGAATCATAGTCAGAGAAGTAGCTGTGTATTTTAATTGTTCCAATACAATTTCAAAATTATCCAGTATAGTCATTTTAAATTTTTTTTTTTTTTTTAAAATAGCGTTGTCAGGGTTCTAATTAGGCTATATTTATAGGAAACTCGTTAACTAATAATGACTTGTAATGTCTATTCAGATCTTCTAAATATGGTTTTAAGAGATCAGTATGTATCAGGTTCTTTCTAACTCGTCCATCTATAATACACAATTTGTATGTACCAGGTCATACAACATTATGTATGTAGAACAGTTCATCAAATTTATCTTTGAATTTGTCACTATGTACGTGTGACTGTGATATATTAAACATCAACACTTTGTCACCAATTTGATAATTTATTTCAGAGTAACTTCTATTATAACATTCCTGTTGTTATTGTTAACGTTGTAGAATATTTTGTTGTGCATCAAGTCTTTTTTGTTCTAATTGAGCTGACATTAATTGGTGATGTTTGGCTACTGCTTGTGGAAGGTTACTCTCAGGCAAAGGACATCGTAATTGTAAATCAATTAGTAATGTGGCTTTTCTTCCATATAATAATTCAAAGAGCTCTAATTTTGTCGTTTCTTGCTGTACCGTTCAATAAGCAAACAGAGCTGAAGGTAAATATGAATTCTATTTACCTTTATGTTATTCTGCATATTTAGCTAAAATATTACAAAGAGTTCTATTAAACTGTTCATTTAATCCATTAGCCTGGAGGTGATATAGATATGATAATCTATATTTGATCTCCGCAATATGTATAAGAGCAGTAATTAACTTGTTTTGAAAGGACGTAGCTCTATCTGTTAAGATTTCCTTTGGTGTACCATGTCGACAAATTATTTTGCCATAAATGAATTGTGCTGTCGTTTGAGAGGTACAATCAGGGGTGGCAGCAGCTTTTACCTATTTAGTAAGATATTCAGTAGCAACTATAATGTATCTGTTTCCTTTGGTAGTTCTATGGAGAGGTCCTATATGGTCTATTCTAATATAGTCGAAGGGTTGTCCAATAGGTATTAGATGTAAGAGTTTTATCTGTTTAGGTCTCCCTTATCGTTGGCAAATATCACATGTTTTTATTCAATTATCAATTTCTCAATACATATTTAGCCAATAATACTTAGAAGCTATTTTATTGTAAGTTATATCGTGGCCTAAATGTCCTCCTAAAGGTTCATTATATATATTATAGATCAAGGTTTTGACTTCAGTAGTTTTAATAACTAATAGGGGTTGTGAAGGTTGTTTTTGATTCCTACGATAAAGTTGTTGATTTTTAATAAAATATTTAGAAGATTGTTTGCGAATTTCAAGTTGTTGCACAGGTGTAGTATTTGATGGATAAGTTAAAATATTAAGGAAATTGTAAAGTTAGTTATAGGTTTCTAAATCCATTTTGGTTATTAGAGCTGTCAGTCATACTGCTGACACTTAAGCTTTCACTCTTTATGTGATTATTTTCTAAGTTGTAATTTAAATGGTGAGGGAGGAGAGTCGAGATAAAACATCTGTATTTGAATGTATTTCTCCTTTTCTGTATCTAATTTTGTATGGAAACTCCATGATTCTAATGATCCATCTCATAAATTTTCTGGATGGATCAGGTTTGTTAAACAACTATTGTAATGCTGCATGGTCAGTGACTAACTCAAATGGTTAGTAAAGTAAGTATGATCTAAAATTTTCCATTCCCCAAATAGCAGTGAGACATTTCAATTCAGTAGGTGCATAATTTTATTCAGCATTATTTAGGCTTTGACTAGCATATGCAACAACGCATTCTCTATTTTGGTCATCTAACTGTACTAGTACTGCTCCAAGTGCTACATAAGATCTATCAGTAAATAATAAAAATTTCCGTTTAAAGTCTAGATATATAAGGATTGGTGCTGTAATCAAACAGTTTTTCAAATATTCAAACGCTTTCTGCTGAGATGAGGTCCACTCAAAAGGGGTTTCTTTCCATAATAGTAAATGTAGGGGAGCAGCCTTGATTGAAAATTCTTGAATAAACTTACGATAATAAGAGGCTAATCCAAGGAATCCTCTAAGTTCTGTGATGTTTTTAGGAATTAGAAAGTGTTTAATCTTATCTATTTTTGACGGATCTGGTAAAACTCCTTGTCCGCTAACAATATGTTTTAGAAATGCAAGTTTTAATTTGCAAAATTCACATTTATCCTTGCCAAGTTTTAGTCTTGCTTTCTTTAATTTTCCAAAAATATGTTTCAAATGTTACATGTGTTCCTCAAAAGTGAAAGAAAATATAATGATGTCATCAAGATAGACTGCTATGAACTGCCTAATTTCTTCCTTAAAAACTTTGTTCATTAGCTTCTAGAAAGTGGCAGGTGCATTTGTTAATCCAAATAGCATAACCTTGAATTTGTATAATCCTTGACTTGTGATGAAGGCAGTTTTTGCTTGGTCTTCTACTTCCATTGCTACTTGCCAATATCCGCTAGCTAAGTCTAAAGTAGAGAAATACTTAGAATGTCCAAACATATCTAATAATTCGTCAATTTGTGACAGTGAATATCCATCTCTCCTAGTGATACTATTTAATTTTTGATAATTAACACAGAAATGTAGACTTCTATTTTTCTTTTGTATTAGAACAACAGGTAAAGCCCAAGGACTTTCAGATAGTTAAACAAGGTTATATTTTAATATTTGATTAATTTCTTCTTTAATGAATTCTTGTTCTAAAGGTGCAACTCGATAAGCCTATTGTCATATTGAAAGAGGATTTTCTATTAGGATATGATATCTCTCAATGGCAGTATGATCTAATTATGGTAAATCAGTAGCGAATGCCTTAGTATTGACCTGTAAAAACTGTTGTAATTCTTTCTGTTATCTTAAATCTAGATGAGTATATAAATTGATCTTAGCCGGTTCTTCTTCAGAAATATTTTGTAATAACTGCCAATATTTCCATTTCTTTTGGCATAGAAGGCATGTGTTTTCAACTTGGTCAAGTCGTTTATGATACCAACATCTACTTTCTGGACCTTGCCAATAGTATTTCCATTTTGAATTCTCAGGTGATTGACATTTGAATTTTTGGTTAAGACTCTTGAAATATTGTGGTGAATATGTTTATTTTTAAACTACCACTTATTAAGAGTTACTTATGGCTAAGATAAATTCTTTTTTATTATCCCCTAATATCATGTAATGCCATTGTATAGCCAAATTTTCATCTTCATATTCGTTATTCATCGAGTCTGTGGTAATTGGAGTAGGTTGTTGAAACTTGTCAAACTGAGGTTTTTCCCAACAAGTCATAGGGACCTGATGTTCTTTTAGATTCCATTGAAAAATAAATTTCTGACAGTTCCAATAAAGTCATCCATGACATTTTGTTAACCAATCATTTTCTGCTACAATATAATAGTCATTAGACTCTGTTATATCGATATTAATGGAAATCTCTACATCATTAATTTGAATTAGAATATTAGTGACTTTTCTCAATGGTCGTGAGCATCCTTCTTATATATTAATCATAGTAATCATTGATAAACCTTCGATTTTTCTATTTAATTGTTGTAAGAAACTTTTTGACATAACACTTCTAACAGATCCTGAATCTAAATCAAATAAATAGATTTGTCATCTATGAAGGCATAACAGTAAACAGCTTCTACGGCTTTAGGTATATCAATTTTATTCGAGAAATTTAAATAATAACTGGTACTCTTACTCTCTAGAGGTACTTTTAGTAGTTTAAAGACTGATCTGATGGATTAGAAAGGTTACTGGTAGTGATAAAAGTATTATTAAAAGGAAACGTTATAGAAGGTTGTGAAGAAAGAGGTGGTGGGTACAGATTTGAAGTATAATACATAGAACTCCCTTACGACAAGGTAGCTCATTGACTTGTTTGGCCAGATTGTGGTTGACTATTATGAAAATTGGATGCTAATTTTGTCAGATATAGGTTTCCCCAATATCTGAGCTGGTGACAGTGTGGACAAGATCCAGTAAGTATAGTATTGCAATTTTTTGCCATATATCCCCTTCGTTTACAGGTAAAACATCTATTCTCATTCTGATATGTATTATTCCTATTCTGTTGGAAGTTATTTCGACTACTCCCTTGATTATTTCATGTTTTACAATTTTTGGCAATATGTCCAGGTCAGTTGCAATTGTAACATACTTGATTACTATTATTATTATTATTCCTCCAATTGTTATTATTATGTACTGGGTGACTGTAACTATCATTTCATGGGTTAGTGGTAGTAGTGTTTAATAGTTGTTTAACTTCCTTCATCAGTTTTTCATTACTTTCTTTAATTAATTATTACATATTAGAAATCTTTTTTCGTTCTATTTCCTCATCATGTTGATTCAAATAGGTTTTACTGAGAGAATATCTGGATAGGATGCTATCCTTAGAGAGAATAGCTTCAACAGCTTAAGCTCGATCAATTGCTTCTTCTAAATCATGAGGTGCAGCAGCAGCTACTGCGGTTAAAAACTCGGATCGAAGTCCTTGTAAGAACTGTTCAATTTTCTCATCTTCTGGTATGTTATAATCTGGGTTAAGTTTAAGGTATAGCGATTCAATATCTGCAGCATAATCTTCTACAGATTGTCTAGGACGTTTTTTACATCACCTAAGTGTAGAATGCTATTGGATCCTCCTATGTGTTGTGCAATAATGCTTCAAAAAGTGATAAACGAAGGATCAGTATTTATGTTATCAATCACAAGAGTTATTTCAATATTGCAAATCTTTTTCATTTTTAGTTTTATTATACTAAGTAAGGGCTGATCCTTTTAGAAACAAAGGAACTAATATAAGGCGTCGCTTATCAGAAATTCCATTTGCATCTCCAGTATGATTATATCTTTCCAACTATTCTCTAGGGTCTTGATCTTCACCCTTAAACGTTGGTAAGTCTACAAACTTAGCTTCTCATGATTCACTAAATCTAACATTTTTAAAAACAGTCTGGAGACCTTTCATCATCTGGAAGAAATGTCTTTCGTCATTGTCTTTAGCATTATCGGTGTCAAAAGGATCTTTGTTATCACTTTTTGAGTTACTATCTTTAGAATTAGAATTAGAAGAAGATGAAGAACTATCATAATAGGAAGAAGAGTGATGGCTCTTTGGTTTACCATTTTTCTTATCTTTTGGCCTTCTATTTTTACGCAAGCCTCGTGAATGATCAGTTTTTGACCTAAAGAAGCATGAGAAGTGAAAATCCTTTTAATCAGCAGTGATGTCTTCCTCATCAGAAGATTTCGTATAGGTTAGTTTAGGTGGCTTTCCAGTTTCTCGATATGAGCTAAAAGTAGAGTTGTCAAAGCTTAGTGTTCGTTTTTCAGAATTCTTTCCACTTGAAGTAACATCTGCAATGATAGTGTCCTTAGGTAGATAATTTGTCTAAGAAATCAGATTTTCTTTTACTGATTCAGATGTAGCACTATTTCTACAGCTTGTCTGAGATTTAATCATTCTAGATGAAGAGAAATTATAACTTATACTTAAAAGTGATATATTAAGGTAATTAAGTAAATCATCTTGATATTTCTTCTAAAATAATTCAGTTTCAGTTTGAGTTCGAAAACAGTATTCGACAGCTCGCTCAAATGTTGGTATTGGTACTTGCTTATATCTCAAAGTTTTAAGTGTCTGCTGATAATATATCTCTTGTATACCAGTAGTTTTTGCAGAAATTGCGATTTGAAAAGCTTCTAAACTTTTGCTAATATATAATATTGCCCCTAAGACTTTCTGTGCCTACTCAAAGAAATTAAGAAAAGACTAAGGAATTTCCTTCAGAGGTGGATTACAAGCAATATAGGATAGATCGTCAGTTAGGACAGAAGTAACAGCTTTTCTAAAGTTACGCTCTAATTTGTTGTGTATAGAAGAATGAGTTCTTAGTATTTTATCAATTCTCTAAAATTATTTATAGGGTATTTCTCATAGTACTACGTAAATAGGAAAAGGAGGTCCTGTCATTGTTATCAAAATGTTAACGTTAACGTGCAATCCTTACGAATTGCAATTATTAGACAAGGTGTTCAAGTGGTGATTCTTTTAAGTTTACATAGTGACTTAATTCAGTTTAACTCAAGATTTATAATATACACAGTAGTGTATTCATGACAAGGTTAGGAGTAAGGCAGCTCAATTGATTCAGCGGTATAATAATATGTTTATTTATGATAATAAAAGTAAAGATAAAAGATAATAATAGAAAAAAAATAAGAAGATAAGAAAGAATATGAAAATCAAGAAAGTTAAAGTACTAGATGAGATGTTAGGCCAGGAGCCTCTATAAGAACTACTAAATACGTATCTGAAAGCAAAATCAAAAGAAAACTAAAAGTGAATTACAAGCAAATTACTATTTACATGATTCTATTGCTCTCTATTTATATTAATTAATACATAGATAGATATATCAAATAAATCAAATATATCTAATATGTCCAATATATCAAAGATATTAATTATATCAAATATGTTCAGTATATCAAATATATTAAATATATCAAATATGTCTGATATATCTAACATTTAGATCTGCAATATGCTGCATCACGTTCGTTAATCCAATCCTGTTACAATATAAAACTATTATTATAAGTATTTAATGAAAAGTTTAGAATATTTAATACTCTAATAAATTTTTTTTTAAAAAAAAAAAATTAAAAAAATTTTTTTAATATTTAATTTTTTTTTTTAAAACTTGAATTTTTTAATTAATTAATAATATTTAAATAGAATAATTTTAATAATAAAATCTTAAGTATTATAAAATTAATTTTAAATAAAATTCTGTATTAATGGTTTGATTTAACTTATTACTAACTCAAGTTGAACTAATTTTTTTTAGTTTAACTCAACTCAGCTTAGAAAATTCAATCAATAATCTAAGCTTAATTAGTTTGTAAGTTAATTCATTTAGCTTACATTTTATATTTTGAAATAAAATTTTTTTAAGAGAAATATTTTTAGAATGATTTCTCTTGAGAGAAATATTTTTAGAATAATTCATTTGAAAGAAATATTTCTAAAATGATTACCTTTAAGAAAAATATTTTCAAAGTGATTCTCTTTAAAAGAATCATTTTCAGAAATAAAATCCTTTAAAGAAATCATTCTGGAAGTGAAAATCTTATTTTAAAAGTGAAATTCTTTAAAGAAATTACTTTAAAAGTAAAATTCTTTATGAAAATCATTTTGAAAATAAAATTTTTTAAAAAAATTATTTCAGAAGTAAAATCTTTTATAAAAATCATTCTAGAAGTAAAATCCTTCAAGAAATTTACTCTGAAAGTAAAAACCTTTAAAATTTCAATCTGAAAATGAAAACTTTTAAGAAAATTATTTCAAAAATAAAATCTTTTATAAAAATTGCTTTAAAAGTAAAAACCTTTAAGAAAATCATTTTAAAATTGAAAACCTTCAAGAAAGATATTCTAGAAGTGAAAACCTTTAAGGAAATTTTCTAGAAATGAAAATCTTTAAGAAACTTATTCTAAAAATAAAATCCTTTATAAAAATTTATTCCAAAAGTAAAATCCTTCAAAAAATTATTCTAGAAGTAAATTTCTTTAAAGAAATTCAGCTTTAAATACATTTTTTTTAAGAAAATATTGCTAAATGCATTTTCTTCAAAAAAAATATTACTGAATATATTTTTTTAAAATAAATATCATTAGAGCTATTTTCTTTAAGTAAAATGATATCAAAAACAGCTTTTCTTTAAAAAATAATTATCTTTAAATTTATTTTTTTCAAAAAAAAATATAAACTTAAGAGTCAAAATGCAGTATAAACTAAGTCACAGCATAAACTGTCTTATTTAACTCATAGCTTATTTTATAGTAATTTAATTTAAGCTTAGACAAACTTGCTCATTTAGTTTGTAAACAGCTTAGCTTTATATAGAACTATAGCTCGAGACCTCTAGTCATAGCAACTTTCAATATCAAGTGTCAAATTTATTTTTTAAAAAAATCACATAATTCTGATCAGCATTAAGAATTTATTATAATTTTGGCCAACTTTAGAAAAATTAAGAATTTATTAAAATATCATGAAGTATGTTATTGGAAATTATACAATGTCTTTTATACTTTTTTACAGCATATTCTGCTTGTTTTACATTTAATCCATTTCTATATGCATTCATATATCTATAAGATTTTCTAGCAAATACTCTTATTTTCAATAAAGAAACTTAATTTAATGTAATAGAAACAACTTGCTGCAATCCATTCCATGTATAGTTACAATTATTTCTTGAATAACATTTTGTAGCTCCCTAATACATTTCAATGTAATTAAGTTCACAATGAAATTTTAGATAAAAAATCACTTTGTGATCTTTGTATTCAATAATTTCTTGAATCATACATTTTTGAGCAAGAAAGTCAGGTTGATTTTCTAATATATGTTACATACAGCATTGATTATCCAATGAATTCTTATTTTTACAAAAGCCTTTTATACCTAGTCTTAATAGTTTACGTTCATATAAATTTGTTTCATTCCTTTGGTTTTTCACGAAGAGATTCTTCAGGAAAATCATCAGGAAAATTCATAAATTGGACTTGACCATTAAAGACAGTATTCCTCATTTTTGGTTATTTTCCATCTAGTCCTACATTCATACAGTTTGCAATAAGAGCATCAGAGCTAAATGTACCATGAGAAGTAGAATTATCAAATGCGAAAATTGTAATAGCTTCAGGATAAGTTGCTTCAAATATTGGAATTGCACGATCAACAACCTATGAAACTAATAAATTAAGTTAATAAAAAAATAATTAAAATAAAGTAAAATGAAACAAATTACTTGTTGAACTAATAATTCGATGTTCTACCAACCATCATTATTTATTACTGGGTTCATAATTACTCTAGCTTTGTGTAGAATATTGTTTGCACTTTCTGAAAGTTTTTGTTCTTCATTTAATTGTAATCGTCCAACTTTTTCACATAAAAAGTTACTAATATGAATAGCTCTTCTTCTTCCTTTTTTGCAAAAAGGTTCTTTTTCATGTGGTGCCTATCTAGATCACCTTCTATCATTAGAATGAAAAGTGGTTTCATTATGAGTTACCAGAATATGCAAATATTCATTTTCTTGCAAATCAGGATTAATTTGAATTTCCAAATCGTTATCATCAAATTTCAGCATTAATTTTTCATAACTGAATTAATAAAAATCAATTCAATTAAAAAAAAATTTATTTTGAAACAAAAAAACCACTAAAAAGTTTTTACCTTACTATTTGTTCTAGTAACTTTAACCTATATTCAATTACATCAGGTCTTTCATAGCCATCAACATAAACACCTTTAGTAAATCATTTAAACTCAAATCTTATTTTTTTAAGCCATTTTCTTGCAGTTTTTGTGCTAAATTCAAAAATTTAATTAAATTTTCACTTGATAAAATAAATTATTTAATTCAAATCTTATTGTTATTTTCTGTTCAATTTCAAGTGACGGAAAAATAATATTCTTTATATAATCAATGAAATTAGCCACATAAAATTCAAATTTGTTTTCACGTAAATATGTTGCTATCTGAATTTAAATATCTTCGTCATTAAGTAAACTTTGAATTTTGCAATATTTTCCCTATTTAGAAATTGAAATGGTCTCACTATTCCTTACTAATTTTTTCTATGTTCTAAGATAACGTGCAAAATATGGTCCTTTATTTAATTGTTGTACAATACAGAAGCTTGCTTTAATTTTGGCTCTTTATAGTTAATAAGCCTTAGATACTGCAACAAAGCAGTTAATCTTAGCTTATAACCACCATCAAAATTGCTTTGCTTTAATTCCTTTTCAACGGATTTAATTAATTATTCATATTCACAATGATCTTCATATTCAGATTTCTGATTATTGGATTAGTTTGATTCCTAATCAGATTTATCGGGATCATTAGATGCATGAGGTTGAAGTTGAGATGGGTTAAAGAAATTCGTTATTGGTTGACCATTTTTAGCCAAAAGTTTTTTAGCTTATGCTCTTTTTCTTTTTTTTGTTCAAATGGAATTTCTAATATAAACAGCTTTTCAGAAAGAAGGCACGTAGTTTTTCATTCCATTTAATAAAATTTTAACAAAAGTTTTAGCCTTTTCATCCAACTCATCATCTCCCCATATGACTTCTTCCTCATTTTCCTACTTCAAATTATCATCAATATCTGAATTTTCTAAAGGTACAGTAAAGTTTTAATTTTTTTTTCGTTTATCTTTAGCTAAACTTTTTATTTATTTTTTGTATTTTGAAAGTAGTGGCATAATAAAATTCCAAAAAAAAATTAAGTTCAGAAAAATGATTTTTCAGCTTATTTAAGCAATAGATGTGAAAATATTATTGGTGTTAAATTTTAAAAATCTACTATATACAATTAAGGAAATTTTTCATCCGGAGATTTGATAATAGCTTTTTAAGAAGTGATCGTATTTAAAAAATCTTATCATAATTCGAAAGCTAGAGATAAAACGCATTAAAGTACGATGGTACTTTAGAAATGACTTTATTTTTTAAAGAGTAGATACATTTTAAAAAGTGGATACCAAATTTGCCGTGACTAAGGGTCTCGAGCTGTATAATTTTAAATATTATAAAAATTAGTATAATATATCTTATAAAATAATTTTAATAATAAAATTTATATATTTTATAATAGCAAAAATTTAATTTATAAAATAATAATTTAATAGTAAAATTTTAAATAATAAAATTTTAGTATTATCTTATTAATTAATTCAATTTTATATTTAAAATTAAAATAATTTATTATTAATTAAAAATGTTTACTATGATATAATATTTTAATTATCATTTACTTAAATCAAATTACTTATTCCATAAAGTGATTTTAATAATTTAACTTTTATTTATTAGTTAATGTTTTAAATTTACAAATTTTTTTAAAAATCCAATATTTAAATTTTATAATAATTTAAATAATAAAAGATATTAATTAGTTACATTTAATATTTTATATGAATTTGAATTAATCTAAATTTAATCTAAATTTGACAGATTAGATTTAAAGTAAATCTATTGAATTTAGATCAAATTCAGATTCAAATTCAGATCTGATAAGATCTGTTAATTTAAATTTAGATTTAGATTTGATCTATTAGATTTGAATTCAAATTTAATCTCTTAAAGCTGAAAAGATTTTTTTCATTAAAAAGAAATAGTTTTTTAAATACTTTTAAAGCTAAAAAGATTCTTTTTATTAATAAGAAATATTTTTAGATTTCTTTTAGAATTGAAAATTCATTTTTAATAAAATTTGTCAGATTTGAATTAGTTTGAATTAAATTTAAACTGATTTATCAAATTTAGATTTAAGATTCAATTTGTCAGATTCAGATTAGATCTGAATTTTAACAGATTTATCAAATTTAGATAAGATTTAGATACTAAAAAATTAAAATTGAATCAGATCTGATTTGAATAAAATCTAATCTAATCTAATTTTTACAGAATATTAGTTACTTATATAATATTAGGATTAAAAGATTACAAATCATATTAAATCAAAAATTTTTTTAATAAAAGTTATATAACTATTAGAAAAAAAGTAAAAAAATATTATATATTTTACAGTTACTAATATTATTAAGATAAAAAAAGAAAAAAAAATAAGAGAAAGAAAATAAAAAAAGAGAAAGAGAAAAAAGAAAATTATATTATCTGTTAATGGAATATTAGCTGATAAAGAATTTATTTAATATTAGTTTATTGATATTTCAGAAAATTTTATTTATTTTTTATATATATATATATATTTATTAATAATAAAAAATTTTTATTAATAAATATTAAAAATTTACATGATTAATATAATATATATATCAATTTGATTTAATATTAATAAATATTTTTAAGTAATCAAATATTGAATAATTGTTATATAAGATATTTTAATTATCTTATAGAAATCAAATTATATTTTTTATACAAAAAAGAGATAAATCAATTAATTATCTTTATCTATAATTAATAAATAATTTTTTTTAAAAAGATAATTAATTTATAAAAAAAATAAATTAATTAATATAGATATCAAAAATAATTTATATAAAATTTTTAGTATTATGAGATAATACATATGTGAAAATCTTTCTAATAATTTATTAAGTTATATGAATAAAAAATATACCAATATTTAAATATTCATTATTATAAGATCAAAACTATCATACATAAATTTATCATAATTAAAACTTCTAAAATAAAAATAGTTAAAACTTCAAAATTAACTTTTAAAATATTTAAAAAAAGATCTAATATAAATCTAATAGCATTAATCAAGTAAATAATTTAAAAGAATTATACATATAAGAATAATTTATTTATATTGTTAAAAATACATTTTTCTTTCTTCTTTATTTGGATCTCGAAAAAAGCTCATTTTTAAGATTGTTTTTTAAAAATTTTATTATAAAAATAAGAAATATAATTATAGAAATTGATAATATATGTATGATCTATGAAATTATAGAATTAATTTAATATGAAAATGATCTTTATATAATATATCTGATGTAAAGATAATTCTTATAATTATTTTTAAATTTCAATTAAGTTGCAACTTAATTGTATTATAAGAAAATTTAATTGCGTTACAAGTTGTAATTTCAATTGTTTTATTTTTTAATTGCAGTATCCATCTTTAATCTGATGACTATTATATTATTATTATATATATAATAAATTTTAAAAATGTTATTAATGTTAAAAATACTTAAATTTTATCAATATTTATAATAGTACTAAATTACAAATTTATTTTTTTTATTTCATATCTTTAGAGTATAATTTAGAATCTTTAATCATTCTTAGTGATCTAAGTAAATTATTTAGAAAATATTTATTAAGATTAAATTACTATTATGAAGTAATTAATCTTTTTTCTAATAATATTGATTTATAATGTTTATACTATAACTTAATGAAAAATTACTACATATCACTGGTGTTTAGCATCATCCTGTGTCATACCTTTCACATTTCATTTTTACTATATATTCTGAAGACAGAAATTTTTTTGAATATAAAATCATATTCATTACATGATATTTATTACAACTATAATTTCGGCCAAAATTTATAAGGTACTGTAGTAAATTATATCCTTATTATTCTTATTATCTAAGATTATTCATCGGGTTTATTTTAACAATGTAATTAATAATTAATAATCGATTAAACTGATAATAATGATAATCATAAAAAATAAATATAAACGTAGCGAAGCATTATGAAAATTTCGGCACGTGATCTCTCACGTGATTATAGACCAATGAAGTTTCTTTACAATATAGATGTAGATCATTAATAAAGTGATAGTATTTGTATCACAAGATATATTTCTCGTCAAAGCATAGAACGCATAATAAAAGTATGATGATACTCAAAAAGGTGAGTTTATTGTTCTTTATAATAGCATTATTAAAAATGCATATATTGTAGAAAATTTAAATCTCCAGATCGTCGAAATTTGGTTTGTTTTTGTTTAAAAAAGCGATCAGACTAAAGATGTAATTGTACTTGGATCTTTTATTATCTGATAAATTTCTTTGATGAGTAGGCCGCATTAGGCTTTAGAGCTTATGAATCGGGAGATTTACTTGATAAAGTTATTTCTAGAATGAATCATAAGGTTAGCAATAAATTTTTTTGTACAACTTTTTTCTAACTATACATTTTATAACTAGGAAAAGCAAAAGGAGTCATGATCTTAATATCCTAACATTAACGATCCTAATAATCCAATTTCATCCAAATCTAATCCTAAATGACAAACATTTATGTTGTATAATTATTTGAAGTGTCTATGAAACAATGATCTTAAGTTTTAAAATCAGATGATGATCGTTTTCAAAAAAGATGTGGATGATGACTACAGGATTATTTAATCCCGGCGAAGATAATGTAATAGTATTCGCATCATGTGATTGTATATGTATTTTTTATGTTTCGGCAATAACTTTATTGCACCATACCATATGATATACATGTAAACAATTTAATAAAATCGCGAAATATCATCGTGTAAAAGTAAACAGAAAATAAAATAAAAAGTAATAAATTCTTAACTAGTAAATAGCCAAGTCAAATAGTGGGGAGACAACTTTCTACGATCCATTATAACGTTTCACAAAATGTATAACACTATCCGTCTCGATTTTGTAATGTGAAATGGTTAAATGGTCTTCTAATTGTTTACCCCGGAAAATTAACCGCTGATGTTCAGGAGCCGTGCCTGGAGAAATGTTTATTATTAAATGCATGATCTCTTTTCTTTTTCATAAAATAAAAATATCCTACCATCTTTTTGTTCGAACTTGTACTTGATGATTTTGATTGTATCGCTTTTTTCAACAAAGATCTTGATTCTTCTATCTTCCAAGTTTAATATTGTGATGTAAAAAGCATTAGGATCGGAACGATTCCTATCAGAATTAGGGGTCATTCGCGATAAATAGTTACTGGCCCTATTGAGTATCGTTTGTGGTAAATTTGTTCTGATAATATTGAAGTCATCTTCGAACATGGAATCATCGCTGAGCTTAATGTTGATCAATTGAGATGCAAAGGTGTTTTCAACGAAGCTAGTTTCTTGTTGGCAGATTGAACAAACTCTTGTGTTTGTCAAACTTTGGAAACACTCTAAACAGAAAAGTTTGTTACAACATTTTGTTTCTTGAGGATTAGGCTTTAACTCCCTACACACGACGCATTGTAGATATTCAAGCAAATCCATCTTTAACGCTTCTCGGAAATAAAATTACTCGTGGAATTGCGAGTTATTGCATCACTAGATCTTTTTTGACGTCTCATTCCAAAAAACGCGGGCTAACCATTATTATCAAAATCGTGATCGTCAACAACTTGTTTTAATCACATGCCTCAAAGTTTGGCGCAGTATCATACCGTTTTTTTTTACCTCCTGATGCATTCAATTTCCTCTTTACGTCACTAATAAATATCATTAAATCCAGTAAAGGATAACACATTATAATAAGTTTCTTTTTATTTTGTTGATTTGTTCTTTTGGGGATTTGTACTAGCAACAAACTCATCAAAAAATCCCTGTAATTTGGTTCTTCCCTTTCTAACATTTTTTTAAATTCATCTGGATCAGATGATTCCATTCACTATTAATTTATTATAGTGATGTCGTCAAACTCTTTCCCAACAAAATTCATATTAAGGTTCGTTTCAGGAATTTTGATATTATTCGTTACAAGGGCTGTGCCGTTATTAAGGTCATCACATGTACCACCATCTCGTAATGAGCATTTATTAGATTTAGACATTCCTATATACTGTATTACAAAGCATTTAATTAATATGCAATGTAAAAATACGATATATTTATTGTATGTTGTCAAATGTCTCCTGTCTAAATATATTTTGGTTTTGAATCCCTGAATTTCTATTTTTTATTCTCGCAATCATTGAAATTTTAAATGATCAGATCAAAACTAAAAGCAAAAGAAATTTAGTGTGAAGAAAAAGTATATAAACGCTTAATTTTTACCTTCAAGCTCTTCACTTTTTTCAATGGATAAAAAAAAAAGGATCTTGAAGAAATAATTTCCTTTTTAAAAAAATTCTTTTCGTACTAGCACTTTAAACCTCCCTTTTGATTACTTTGAAGAAATCAACAAAAATGAAATTTTCAGCCATCATTCTCTTGATGGTTGCTCTTTTGGCTCCAATTGTATTCTCTGTTCCAACCGAATACAAAAAAGAATACGAAAATAATTTTTACAAAATTTGTCAAAAATTGAATTTAAGAAACCCGTCGATGGCATCATTTATAAGATCAATAGCACTCAAGTTGCAGATGTTGCTTTCCCCAAAGATTGTATTGAAAAATTCGGTAGACATTAAAATTTTTTTTAAGCTTTCTTAATACTTGCCAAACGCTTGAAGAGAAACGTGGCTTTTTAAGGAAGATTTTCTTGAAAACCAGTATGTTCTAAGAAGATAACGTGAACAACTTTTTGAATATTCAGTGCGCATTAACTAACTTTGCCTTTTTTGGTCTCCTAACCAAATTTAGATGAACATCAAAATAAGCCTTTGCGTCGTAATGATTGGTCAACAACGAACGTGACGCGTTAACCTTTATTTATATAAATATCATTTTGAATATAACCTGTACCTTATTTTTATACAGGCGATGAAGGCGCGAACATATTTTGGAATGCCCTAAAGGACAAAAATGTTGAACGCGGAGAATTCCTCCAACTGCCTGAGGGCATCCATTTTTTAGGAGATAAAGATGAAGTTTCAATTCTGTATATCCGTAAATGATACCGCGATTCGGTAAAGATTGCATTTGATAAACGAAAAAAAGACTACGTATCAGCGGTAATCCGGATGTCAGAAAGACTTTATTCGGCTATTATCTAATTTCACAAAATATTATTGTAACTATATACAATCACCATGCTTTGAAAAGTGTAATTATCTTTGATAAGAATAATGTCTTTTGTACTTCCAGCATAGTTATTGAATTAATCAGAAAAACTCAGATGCATGGCATATTGTTGATGGCAAGAAACCGGTTAAAGCTAATGACATAACTATTCTTTTATGTTCGCCTAGAAAGGATATCTATAGAGAATTTGACAAGTTTAGGTTTTTAACAATACGGATCATGCCAGTTTGGAAACGAAAAGAGATTGATGACTGCAGGGATAAAATTTTCATTTATGTTGAAAAAGAAAAGAAGAAAAGGTTGAAGAATTGTTTTTGGAGTTCCTCGGTTCGTTTTAGAACAGGCTGATGAAGAAGATCATCAAAAACAGCTTGATAAAGCGATTAAAAAATGTAACATGGATATATTTAATTATATTGGTGACTCTACAGGTACAGATGTTAGCCACAAGCTCGTACACATCTATATAAATTTCCCATTCACTTATGAAGAGGTTGTAAAGGACGAAAATGAAATGGATTTAGATCTAGTTCAAGTGATATTCATGCTGGATCGAGACGGTGAAGAAACCTATACAAAAAAAATATAAGATTTGCCTCCGACTATGTTAATAAAGAAGTGACTGAGAAGCTCGAAGAAAATATAAGGAACAAATTTGCGTACTGAAACATTTTTAAGCTTAAAGTCAGGAATTAGTAATTCGTTATTGGGCATATCATTTGAACAGATTGCTCATCAGGTGCTACGAGATGGAGGAATTTTCAAGACTCATTCTTTAGGATTCAATGATATAGAGGAAACCTCACTATTAACAGGCAGAATGACCTTTTTAAAAGTAATATCAGTGTAATCTAAAATGGAAATACTATCAACCAGTGGATAAAAATTTTCCCCCAAATAAACTTTTTCAGATGATAATCGCCAATAACCACCCTATTAAAATGAGCGGTTAGCATTAGATGATATTGATGATATCAAATTTTATTTTGTCATACCACTTTTGCCCAGAATATACATCCCACTTTGGATGTTAATCAATATTCTTTAAAAATCGATTTATAGCTCTATCGACGGATTAATAATGGTACACCTCTTTCTATGAGAATATTAATATAACAGAAAAATATAATATGGGCGCTTTGCAGTAGAAAGGGAGGAAACTCGCAAAAAAATTTTTTTTACTTTATAAGCTAAATATTATTTTATTCAGTAAAATAAATCCAGATTTAACATTAACTCAAAAAAAAAAAAAATTTTTTTTGGTAGTTTCCTCCATTTCTACTGCAAAGCGCTCATATGGTTTGTGAAATATGTTGGGTAAGCGTATTAAAATAATTAATTGACTTGTTTATGGGTATTTTGCTCACGGGGCTTTATTTTTTTAACATGTGTGCAGTGTGACCTAATAGCCCATTATCACGTCCAAGATAAATCCGGAATTTTCATCACCGTGGATGACAAGGAAAAAAGTATCATTATTAAATTGATTAGTTAGTCGTATCCATTATAAAATAATAGATTCGTTCTTTTATCGATATATTTTTTTTCTGTAATTTCCATTTCAAAATTTGATTTTCTTCCTTTGCTTTTATAATCTAACCCATATCTTGAAAAGATCGCAACAATTTTCCAATTCATTTGAAAAAAAGTATATTCATTGGATAAAGTTATAACAGCCAAAATGTGTTAAAAAAAACATCACGAGTCATAACAGATAGCAAATCATTCTGCCTCTATCAAATTTTATTTTTTTAAACGTGTTGAAAACTTTTATTTTCGGCAGTAAATTTTGCCAATGTCCGAAATTTGTTAGAACGAAAGCTCGGTGATTTTGATTTTTTGATTGGTCTTTAGGTTTAACTATAATATTGATGATAAATAATTGTATCTGACCGTAATTCGTATTCCTATTAAATGAACGTACAATTTTAGATTGATGAATAGTTTTTTTTTTTTGCGTCAGATTAACGAAATCGGATAATTTAGCAACTTCTTTTATGATAATTTAAATTTTTTCAACAAATAAATAAAACAATTAATTAAAAGAGAAAAATCTTTTTCCATTTTAGAGTACGACATAAAACTTCTGCCCCTTGAATTTAATTTCAAAAATGTTTGAAGTGTTGTGAGGGTTAATATAAATAATCGTACCGTACCAGTATTACATAATGGTAAGTCCCAAATAGTGTTAAATGGTGTCATATCTAAGTCAGTTTCCCTATTTTTAGAAAGTAAATAAATGATGATCACTACCTTGTGGTAAATTTGACAAATTCGTGATCAAAATAAAATTTCACCGATAATCAAAAAGTTATAAACGAAAACAACAATTTAACAGATGAAGTATTTAATGAATTCTTTTTTTAGAATGAATTAATATAATTCCGGAATGAAAAAAAAAGCAAAGTATTTTGAAGAGAAAAGGTATATAAACGCTATATTTTCACTTTCAATCCGTTCTTCACTTTTAATAAAGAACAATAAAAAAAATCCTGTTAAAGGATTCATCAAAAAAAAAAAAAAAAAAAAAAAATTCTTTCACATAACCTTCCTTACCTTGATGAGCAAAATGAAATTTTCAGCCACCATTCTTTTGATTGTTGCCCTTTTGGCTTCAATTGGTTTCTCCACTCCATCTGAATACAAAAAAGATGAATTTTACAAGTATTGTCAAAATATTGAATTTAAGAAACCTGTTGATGGTATCATGTATATGATTAATAGCACTCAAGTTGCGGATTTTGTCGTCCCCAAGGATTGTATGAAAAAATATGGTAATGTTTAAAATCAAAGTCTCATTATTTTTATTTTAAAACTTGTTTTTTTTTTTAAAAAATGTTCTTTTATTTTAATGCGTTTCTTTTTATCGAAAATCAATTTTTAGGTTATTATTTGATGACCACCGTCGAAATTTTCAGTATCGGCGCCAACAAAATAATTGATACCATCGTTGAACAGGAATATGTAAGTAATTGGTTATTGTTATTATTTCTTTAGAATTTCGATAAAATCATTAACTTTAATTTATAAATTATCAAATTTTATCCTAGATATACAATCATCCGACTGTCTTTCTTTACTTGATTGATAAAGTGTGAGCCAATAATGACGCCAAATATTATCTTATCGCCTCTCTTCATTATAAGTATTATCATGTCCAAAGTGAATCTGGAATGTTCATCGCCAAGGATGAAAAGTAATTAGTATTAGTCGTACTTATTTTATAGAATAGCTTTTTAATATTAGCTTAACTTCATTAATATATTATTATCAATTTACATGATTTATCACCAACTTTATTTATTCATAGACGAGTTATTTTATTTTATTTTTATCACGTTGACCTTGATAAAATTTCTTATTTAGATCAAATAAAACTATCCAATTATTACAATAATGAAATATCATTTATCATTTTAATAAATATCAATTTACATTCTATATTACCTTTTAATCTTGATTATAAATTTCTTGAATGTCAAAGGTATACATTACTCTGAGTGGCGAAGTCCAATAAGCTGTTCTAAAAATTTAAGCATAATTTACTTGGTGTAAATTGTCTTATTTAGACTAAATTCGATAAATCCGTTTTAACTTCAAAATTCTTGATATTCAGAGATAGACATTGTTTTTAAATGCACCTTGCCGGCTAATAAATTTTCCTTATTTTTTTAATAATCATCGATTGTTTTTACTGGACGGTGGATTATGAACCTCTATCCAATAATCTAGTCACATGTGTAGTGGATTTGCTTGGGAGGATAGACACTTGTTAGACTGGTATTTGAAATAGAGCTACGTGGATCTTTAGATATGGTATGGTGAAGTCTTGTAAGTCGGATAACGCTTATCAGAACCAAAAAAAAATTTTTTTAGATAAGTATTTAGCTAATTAATTTAGTAATTTATTTTTATATATATATTTCTTTTGGGTCTAAAATAGTAAAAAGAAAATTTTTAATGCAAATTAATTTTATTGAAATCATCAAATAATCGGACTAATTTACACATCTGTTACACCAGTTTAATGTAGGTTAAAGGAGTTTGATCTGCTAAGATTACGAACGCATCCATCTTTTCATTTTCTCAATTTTCTCTTTCTTTCTTTCTTTCTTTCTTTATTCTTTCTTTTTTTCTTTCTTCTCTTTCTTTCTTTCTTTTATTTTTTTTCCTGCGATAATAAAAGCTATAAATGTATTAACACGGATCAATTTTTTTTTTTTATTAAAAATAAATAAATAAATAAAAATAAATAAATAAATACGTATAACCTCAATATTTCGAAAACCAATCACTCTAACCGATCATAACTGATTAAATCGATGCGCAGCAATTTTGATTGGCCATTTCACGATCGATCAAGTACAAAATATGCACGATATTTAAAAGATAATAAAACTTCAAAATTTTGTGCTCATTGAAATTAGATTTTTAAACAACGCACAACAAATTAACAAATTTTTGAGCATAAATCCTGACAAACATCCAACTATTGATTCGTCCAACGTTAAAAAACAAATCAATCAGATTTGGCAGCATAATCCCAAAGACATTATATCGTTCCAAGAACTTTTTAATTTGTTTGAAATCATAACAAAAACAAAACAAAAAAAAAAAAAAGAGAGAATGCAAGGTTGATTTTAATACTTTTTCAAATTAAAAAAAATATATTTATCAAAACAAAATGACAAATGAAAAATAAACAACCGGGTGTGACACGTGATCTTGCGACGGAATTTCCGACATATAGACTTGGGTAAAAACCTAAATATGTGAACCAATCAGATTTTCAACTGTGTTGTAAGCCATATTTAGGAGTTCATAATGTTTCAGAAAAGTCACCGAATTGAAAAGTTAATAATAGAAAAATGTGCTATTAATATTCGATAAGTTAATGAATTATATTATTAAAGAATATATGGTTAGACCCACCAATGTCCTTAAAATTTACAAGAGCCGTTCAACATTTACCCAAAATTTACCGAAAAAGGAATAAGATATTTTAATCTCAAACGTTCCCTCAAATGATATATAGATAGATATGTCAATGAAATTCATTTGCTAAGCAACTTTTTGAAACCAAATATGTAATAGGGTTAATCTGTTTGCTATTGACTCAGGTCTCACAAGCTTATACCACTAAAATTCCAACGTACATTGTTCACATGACTAGTTTGATAACAATCATTGGGGCCATAAACTAAATAGGAACAGTGGCTTGATTATATCGATAATATTAAAGGAAAGTAAAAATAAATCTTTGGTGATTGGTAACGAATCGGAATATTTGATCCGATAATCAATCACCCTTTAAAACCAATCGTTTTTCAATTGCTGGCCATGAAGAATACAAATATTCTTGAAGATTAATGGATGAAATACAAGCTTACGTACTTGCAATTCCAGAATGCATTAATTGATAGATTCTATTCATTTTTCTTAACGGAGCCTAAAGAGTCGAAAACTTTTTTTTTTTTTTTCAAGCAACGGTTGTAACCAAATGCGATAAAGACCTCATCGATTACAAGAAAAGATTATCTAGACATGCATCTGTTTTTTTTTTGTAGGTTATAATCACTTTCTTCATCGAGTGTATATCCGTTTAAATTCAATTTCATATCGATTGAACGAGTTAGAACGATTTCATAATTGCATGCTATGATTAAAATTAAGAAATTACATTGTAAACTTTAAATTAATTGTTTCATGATTGTTACCTTTTTTTTTTTTCCTATCCCAAATATCAACATTTATTCTAATAGGTGCACAACGATGAATGGTTCTTTGTTTCAAAAAAAAAAAATTTAAAATTTCTTTTTTATATCAAAAATTCAAGGTAAAATGGTTTTGTGGGAACCGTTAGTGCGGTCGCACAAATGCTATGCGATTTACAATTTCAATTTATGAGCGCAGCAAAAACCTTATTATTTTTTTCCGAAAATTCCATAAGGTCAATTAAAAAGACTTCGATGGAAATTGTAAGATTAATTGGATCTACGAGGTACCCTTCTAGATTCTCACATGGAATTTAGAAATTCTGGAGCCCTTTCCATAATTTAATGGAAATAAGTTTCACCTCTTACATATTTTGCATAAATTGTTTCAAGTGCGTTTCAGCTAATCACTTACCTAATTATCACAAACTAAAAGTGTAAAATAAATGCTATCACTCATTAATATTTAAAAACGATTGGGGAATTTCCTTTGAAATGTGTTCCACAAGAAAGATCGGACCGAAAAAATTTCGATTATATTCGTGTGCGACTTGAGGTAACGTGGAATGCAGCAAAAATTTTCTTGCATTGATGTTTAAGGGGCATTAATTCTTTTTATAGTAAATTAATTTAAGAAAATTTTTGGTTGCATACCAATCGATACAATACGAAACATTGGATTGACAACAACTTTATGAAGAATCAAATTGATGTTTAAAATTAAAAATAGATCAGAGGGGTATGAAGGGAAAAAAAAAAAAAAGATATTTAAGCAACGCTAAAATTTCATCTTCAGGTTCTTCACTTCTTTCAAAGAATAAAAAAAAATTAGTAACAAAAAAAGAAAATTAAATCTCTTCAAAAAGATTTTTTTTTTACGAACTTTTTTTTACCTTTTAACTTAACTCACTTTACACTTTTACTCTCAACGAACATGAAATTCTCAACTGTTGCCTTCTTAATTGTTGCCCTTTTGGCCTCAATCGCTTACTCTGCTCCAATGCAAAGATCTTATTACGATGATTTTTATGAAACCTGTAAAGAATCTTCTTTTAAAAGACCCGTTGACGGAATTATTTATAATATTAATAGCACTCAAGTAGCAGATTTCGTAATGGCAAAAGGATGTGTCGCTAAATACGGTAAATATAAAAAATTCTTTCATGATGTAAATAAATCATTTGGATTCTTTTTTTAAAGATCATCATATTTATTAATTCATAATCCCTTGTATTTTAAACAATACAGCGAAAGGTTCCGCATTAACTGTCGATATTTTCAGCATTGGAGTCGGAAAGTGTGTTGATACCATCGCTGAACAGGAAATGGTAAGTAATCGATCATATCTTTCCGTTATAATTCGTCACATCTGAATCAAAAACTAATCGAAATTGTTTTGAATCTGATTAGTTCGATCATGAACCTACCGTCTATAATTACTTGATCGATAAAGTATGGGCCAACAATGACGCTAAATACTTCCTTATTGGAACTCTTTATCACAAACATTATTCAATCGAGTTCAAGTCTGGAGTTTTCACCGCAATAGATCCCAAGGAAAAGAGTGAATATTATTAAGTCACGTTTATTAAATGTTTAATAGTAATTAATGCATGTTTAGAAAATATTTAAAAATATTTGTAAAAAAAAAAAAAAAAAAAAATTATTTTCATAAATCAAATCATAACTTTAAAAATCCACTCATTTTTATATTATATATATATTACTTACATTAGTTTAAGAGTATTTTGATAATACTAATAAATTAGAAGACATGTGTACATTTTTGAAGTTTGTTCATTTATTATAAAGCTTTTATCAATAAAATTTTCAAATATAGTAATATTTGAAAAAAAAAAAAAAAACTAAAACCCCGGTTATAAAATGTACAAAGATGTGTCATGTAAATTTACCGAAGTACGAAACAATAAAATAAATATTGTATAAAGTGTAAAAACACTAATATTGCATATTTATTTGGTAATAATGAATGTTTGTTAACATTCTGCAAAGCGACAATATGTGTTACAATTAAATTGTTTCCTACATACACTATATATACTAAGTTCAAGTTTATCCACCCAATAAAAAGAAAAGAGAGACTATATTCTATGTTTTAGAATTATCGTATAAATTAACCGGCATTTATACATTGTATTAAGTTAAAAATCATTAAAATGTTCGTATTAAAGGATTCATATGATGATGTGTGTGATCTATCAATTCTTTGTTTGTTAAAAGTGGAAGAAGGTTTGTCAGAAGGGAAATGTAATGATCGAAACGTTTTTCTTCATTTAAAAAGAGATCGACCATCGTTATAGATCGAAGCATTAGATTCCTTTTCTCCATTTTCATCATTTAAAAGAAAGGTAACAGGGATTCGACCATCATTTTTGATCGAAGCACTAGATTTCTTTTCTCCATTTGCTTCATTTTCATCATTTAAAAGAAAGGTAACAGTTAGCTTAGAATTCTTCTTTTTCTGACGTCTTTGATTTGCATTCCAATAATTTTTGATCTTATGGTTGGAATGACGCCTATTAAAAATTTTTTCCATGTCTGAACTTAAACCTTTCCAACAAATTTTATTCGATTTTCGGTAATTTGGAGTCCGTTCAATAATATATCTTTTTTCATCCTCCGTAAAAGCTTCCTTACATACTATTCGAATAAATAAAAATATTAAATGGTGCTATTATTTTTAAAAAATAAAAAGAGAAAAAAAGGTAAGATACACTCACTATTAGGATCGAGATGGTCTCTCCAACTAAATCAATTTATAAAAAAATAAATTATTATTATTATTTTTTTTTATGTAACAAAAAAAAAATCAATTAAAATTAAGCTTACCGATTAGATAATTGTTTTGGTGTGTATTTCGGCATGAATTCACTAATCTTTACAAATCGATCTGGACGTTTCTCAAAATGAAACATTAAATTCTTGATGGTCTCATCATCCTACAAAACGAAATCAGTACGGTTTAATAAAGTAGTTTTAAAAAGTAGTAATAATGGCTGATGATTTATTAACCCACTTTTTCGTCAAACCCCGTCATTTCGCAATTAATAAATTATAACCAGAGAAAAGAATGTACTGAAAAATAATAATAGTAGGGAATTAAAGGAATTTAATTAAATTTTTTTTTTTATATGATTTTATGATTTTGAAGAAGTAAACATAAAGGACATCAGAAGAAAGTCACAGACTGTAAAGCTTTCTTGGCGAACGAACATGACACTATTTATTAACAATTTTTTTTTTTATGATTCGTAAATAGGCACGTGTTCTAAAATGTTAATTTGTTTACGATCTCTTGGACCAATAATTTGAAAATCTCGTTTGCAAATCTCTTTAATCCATTTCCTTTTTGAAATCTTCATTTTTCGAAATCTCTCCAAACGTGTACATAAATTCATAATATACTATAATAAAATAATTGGTGCATCTAAAATATTTCAAATCATAATTGCTCAATTAATCGCATTTGACCTTTTAAAAAAAAAAAAAAAAAAAAAAAATCCTTTGGGGCAGATTATTTAATTACGAAAAACAAATGGACGCTCAAACCACAATTTCGATCCAATTTCGGAACCAACTAATATCAATACATTGTACAAAAAAAAAAAAAGGGCGGAATTTAATAGAATTAGATGTTCAAATGTGGCAAAGAAATCACACAAACATTGACAATGCCCTTTCTTGATGGGCAGGTGGCCGCGGCAATAATAATTTGACCCAATGGCAAATATTGTCCGAGTGTAACAAACTATAAAATCATATGATTTTTTTTTCACTAAAAATTTTTTTTTTCGCAATCATTACGATCCTCTTTTGGATGCATTTAATATTTTCTAATCCTTAATTTTAATTTAATTGAAACAAATATGTGTGATTCGAAAATCGTTTCCGAATATGACTCATCTCTTTATATTGATATGAATACAATCTCGTTTACATTAAATTTACCATTTATGAATATCCCCTATAACAGAGCCAAGTCCATCTCGTAAACAAATAACAAACAATCCGATAAATAATTATTTACGTGAGAAAAAAAAAGGATGCTTTTTTTTTTTATACATCGATCTTTAATTCCATAAACCGTTCCATTGTAAAGATGTAAATTCTAATAATAGTTTAGCGATTTATTTATCTATTTAATTGTTGCTCAGGTGATAGTTCTATGAGCACTTATTGAACCAAATGCTATAAAACTTTTCACACATTTTTTAATATAACCTAACTTTATTAGTTTATGATTTAGCAAGATGGCATTTATATTGTTTTAAGTGGCAAACAAAGTTGCTTGCCTAAGCCTCAAAATTCCGAGCATTCATTATTCCCTATTTTTAACATTGAGGATTTAACATCGATTACATTATTTTTGTCATCACTTTTTTTTTTTTTTTTTTAAAAAAAAACAAATATTCACTTTAAACCATCTACATGAGCTCGAACGTTTGTAATTACTGATAAAAAATTTTGTTTTATTTATTTGATGAAAAATAGATTTTAACATTGTACCTTTCTAATTCTTTACTAATTACCAACGTTATTTTGACTTCGCAATAATTTATCTAACATTTAAAATTGTATCTCGCATTACTCTTTAATTAACGTATTTTAATTAGTTGATTGCGTTCCACAACTGAAAAAGAAAAGTTTTTCTATTCGCGATGGACGTTAGTGTACCGGTAAAAATCCTTGGAAGGTCTGAAAAATAAATTTTAAGAATTCCTGGTATGCAATACCTTGAGCAACCACACGCAAAATTTGCAAAATACTTTAAACATTGAATCTAAACATCGAGATGATATTGTGTAAAGTTTTTTTATATTGTTGATTATAGATAATATTAATATTTTGTTTTGTTTCAAGATCTATTAATTATTTGCTTGGCAAGGAATAAATAAGATTTTCCAATCGTGCGACGCTATACAACATTATTGCAAACATCTGATTAAACATCATGTTGGAATAGGTTCTAACCCATTTAATTATAAAAACAAATAGATGCATAATCCCGATTTACCTTAAATTCTTTACCACCTTTTTGTTAAATCAAGAATTACAATGTAAAGAAATTTTTTATAATTCTAGAGGCCTGATGTCGATTTTCAGAGTTAGAGATAGAAATGATAATTCGCGTTTTGATATTTCCAAATAATTATTAATTCTTTTTTTAATAAATAAAAAAAAAAAAAGATTACGTTTATCGATGTTCCATGAGAAGTACATAATATAAGTTGTGTTCCCAGGATGGAAATAGTTACAAAGATGGAAATTATAACAAAGAAGAAACATCGATATGTTAGGTCATTAGGTGGTACATAACAAATAAAGATATCGATTACGAAATTTTTTTTTTTTATCGATTTATTTCGTTTTTTTCTCGTTTTCGTTTCATTTTCATTTTTCATTTTCATTTTCGTTTTCGTTTTCGTTTTCGTTTTCCGTTTGTTTCTTTTTTTTTAAGTGTTGATCTTAACACCTTAAATAATAAATCGTTTATATTATTTTGTTCCAATGTATTTCTAGATGTGAAAAGTGTTGATTTATTTATTTACTTATTATGCAGCAGTTTGGGAAATGGATGCTTGGTAAAAGGATGAAACAAAATGAACTCCATATGTTATCACTGTATCTTCTTTTTTTAAGCTTATCAGAACAACATTAAGTGAATCTGCGTTTTGTAGATGACGTCCTTGATTTTATATACATGAAAATATTTTATATTTACCAAAAAAATAACATGATAATTAACAAAGGATCAAAGAAAGTAACATGCAAAAGGATAAACTTAATACATGGAGTATCATATAAACAGGGTACAATTTGTTACACTACATTCGATATTCCAAGCAATAATCATAATTTTGTGAGACCCACGCGTCATTTCCTTAATTGTAAGCAACATAAAAGCTTAAAAGTCGAACCTTTTCAGTATAATAATAGTATTTTACTTCTACCCATACTCTAAAAAAAATACCTCATGACAATTTTTTGTCACACCGTTTTAAAACTTCTCCAGGCTCCTTGCTTCCTACGCTTTGAAAATCTTTACAAAAAAGGAATTGATTAAAAATTTTCTAGATCATAATAACCGAGAATTAGATCTATAAAATCTGCTAGAGGTATTTTTAATTTTTAAAAAAAAAAAATTAAAAAAGCAACGTTTTTGTGCTTGATCTTTTGAATTTATTCATTTCTGAATTTATTCATTCTATCATTTTATCATTATGAGTTCATTCAATAACGAAGTAAATTTCATTTCTCACTTACGTAATTTTATTTTATTAAATAAATATTAAATTATTTTTTTTTCCTCTCTCTCCCTTTTTAAGATAAACGACTTTATCAAGGTTAATATGGCAAGGTTAGAGGGAAATTGTTCATCTCCATTTGCGGAAATCAGCAGGCTGACAAATTATCAATACAGCGCTAGTCGTTTATACCACCAGTGAGTAATAATGAAATCAAAATGATATCTAAAGGATTTGCGTACCTATAAATTTGTTCTAAAAATGGAATTTTTTTTTTTTACTTTTTTTTCAATACAAATATCATTTAGCTGGCATCATAATCTTAATTGGAGACGTATGTAAAACCTCTTTTTTTTTCTTGAGTTTTAAAAAATCAAAAAATTGAAAACTAATTTTCTCATTATTTTAATCCTGATTAGTTTGTCATGATCCTTTAACCCAGGAGGAAAAAGATTACATTAATGACTGGGTACGTCGATTACCTAATGGTTCGATTCGGTGGTCCGTCTTACAGAAAGACATGGAGCAGATGTTTTTAAGATTGCACAATACCAATAAAATCAAGAATTATTGGAGATCCAACCAAAATCGTATTTCACGAACCGCCACCACAACAGCTGTAATGACAAATCCCGTTCCTTCCCTACCTTCCTCACATGTCTCGATACCAGTTTCTTTTCTTGTGAATGATAATAGCACGACTTCCCCTTCTCCAACGGTACTTTCTCCTATTCCGCAAACTTCACGATCCTCCGTGTCATTTACCATGGAGCCCAATTTCACCCCCGAACCTCAATTTAATGTGCCGCATGGAATGAGACCGTTCTTCTGAACGGAAAAAAAAAAAGTTCATTTTTTTCTTTCTTTTTTCCTTTTCCTTCTTTTTTTAATTACTTTCTTTTTTTTCTTTATTGTTTATTTGTACCTTTTGTTACTTTGTGACAAGGAACGCTGGTCCGTTTGTCATAGAAAAAAATAAATAAATAAACATAATTCGGTAAATTAATTGTTTTTCATAACGGTAACGTGTATATCTACGTGATTTACGCGACGCCGGAGCTTGAATCTATTAATTATCTAATTTATCTCGTATTTATCGTTGAAAATCCCTAATAATATTGTTTTTACCAAAAAAAAAACCGCAGCAACCTCAAGTATCATGTGATACAAAGTACAGATCCAAAAACAATGTGACAATGTGATTTTCAATTTACAAATAATATTATGATAATATTATGACGGACTATAAATTTTGGTATCGGATGCTTCCAAATAAACAAATTCGGTAACGATTTATTCGTGCTAATAGGTGCGCGTAATTTATGATGATCAACACACACACAGACGTTTTTTAAAATACAAGAACGATTTTTTGAATTTCATCAATCCATCTCAGGATGATGAATTTTCGAATGAAAAAAAAATATATTATACATAAGGAACTCAGCCTTATTTAAAAAGAAAATGTCTCTAGGTGGGGGTTCTGTCACTATGGATTTGAACTCTTTTAAATTATGCTAAGATTCATCGGCCAAAGTTTCGAAAAATGAGACAAGATAACTTACAAATGATTTCCTCATAGTCTATAACCAACTTTGTGGCAAAAGAATAAACTCTTTACGACTTAGAAACAGGAATGAAAAAACTTTGATAAAGTGGTTGGAAACAAACCTTACATTTCTATGTAACTTGAAATTAGGAAACGAAATCAAAACTCATACTCACAAAAATAACATGCAGGGAAAATAAAAATTCAAAAAAAAAGGAATTTTGAAAATTATTTTTTTTTTTTTTATAATCAAGTCTGGTGAAAAAGGAAGCTTTGACATAAATAACGATATAAGATGGAGAGAACCGTGAAGAAAATTAAAAATTCACTAGGTTTATTTTTTTTTATCATCCTTTGCGGTACAGCCACCACAGCCACTGGAGCATTGTAGCCGTCAGCCACAACTTTTTGTTTAGAAATGCTTATCAATAAAAATCATATGATTCAAAATCTCCTCTCATGTATTTATCTGCCACCTTGCATCGCTGGCTAAAGCAAGGAAAGATCACAATCACTGCTATAACATCCCTTTCTGGTACTCGCCTTTATAATATATCTTCTCTTCTTCCAGAGATGACTTCTCAAAATGTCAATAACACCACTACCACTACCACCACCACCGCAACTACTAAAAAAGGTTCCTCTATGCTTGGTAGTGTTGGCCTTTTGAACTAATTAACTTTTGGACCATTGGAATATTGGACTAATGGACTTAGTCCATTCCAATTCCATTAAAATTTGGACTATTAGACTATAGGCTTCTAAAAATTTACATATAATTTTAGCAATATGTTCATGATATTTGTTAGAATTTTATTAAATTACTTATTATTACTTAATATAAAATTTGACAAATAATTAGTTTTCCCTAAACTCTCAATATAAATATCTAGATGTTTTCATTTAGAATTTTGATCTCTAGCAGAGATGAGGTAAATTTGAAATATTTGTAATATTAATTTTAAGCTCACTGTCACCTGAAAAATCAAGGTTAGATCAGTAGGATCATTCTAGCTAAATGAATTTATTATGAATCGATCATTCAAGCAGAATGATTTTATTATCATTTAAATTTTTAAGTTAGACTAGCATTATTAATTTAACCAGAATTATAGATATAAAATTATAATTTGACCAAAATTATATAATTATAGTCCATTTGAATTAGAAATAGACTGAACATCTCCATTAGATCCAAAGTCTATTAGTCCATTATTAGGAATTAGACAATATCCAATTCCAATATTAATGCTCAGATCTTTAATATCAAGCAAAAAGAAGACCTTAAATTAAAAAATAACTCTTTAACTCCTAATTTTCAACCTATAAACTTGTTAGCGATATCAGTTTAAGTATTTACTTTAAATAATCAGAACTTAAGACCTTAATTAAATGAATAAGTTGCAGAATAAACTCAGAAATTGTGATTACCTATCATAACTAACTCTGCCAATTTGCCTTTAACTTCATTCAGCATGTGCTTTTTCTTTACACTACAAAACATGTATTTCTCTTTAATAGTACAACTTTCAATAAACACAAATTTTTTCAGGATATTCTTGTAATTAACACTGTCTACATCTGTCAAATGTAAGAAAAAAGAACTACCCTACATCAATGAGTACGTCAAAATAGACAAAATAAATAAGAAGAGAAAAGCTAATACAATAAGGGTATGCACTAAATGATGTTCAGAAGAAACTCTCAATTATACACTACTAGTCAAAATGTATTTTAACCAGCATAACAAACTTACTTATATTACTTTATTGATCATTTATTAATTATATATAAATGAATTTTTACATTATATAAAACCAACTGATTCTAAATTAAGAACTCAGATAATATAACATATAATCAAGCAAATTTTATAAATCAATAAATTTAATATTTTAAATTATGTAAAATGTGATTCTAAAATAATAAATTAAAGATTAGGTATTATAAATAATTAGCTTAAAGCTAAAATAAATAATTAAGTAAATTTCATAATAAATTAATTTTTTTAAACTTCTAAGATTTGGATAAAACCATAAATACGTAACTAAACTATATTAATTATAATATTTTTTAGTTTAGGTCATATAGAATATAATATAAAAATATTACAATAAAATTTTAAATAACACAAAAGTTAGCTTTGAACCATATTTTTGAATATTTAAAATATAAATCATTTGTTATTATAATTATATTAATTTTGGCAAAATGTTGCTTCTAGTATAACTTACCTAATAATAATTATATTTTGATAAAATTTAATATATTATTTCATTATATTAAAATGCAGCTACTTGTAAAAATTTAACATATATTATTATATAGGATTTCTGATTAATACATTTTTATATGGGAGGGTTTCTAAGAAAATCAGGTTCTGAGAAATTTTTCACTTAAATTAAGTGCTTAATACATTTTAATCTAATAATATCAAAAACTAAAATGCAATAAAAATCTCAATTTTGTTAAAAAATTCCCAGA
>CAJVPP010000100.1:0-48591 GCA_910592005.1 Funneliformis mosseae | reverse complement strand
ATTCGTTATACATTCCGCATAATTCGTTATAGCGTTAACGAAGATTCTTATAACGAAGTCCTGATCGGCTGGATCGGTAACTTTGTTATATCGAGGTGTGACTGTACTCTTGCATTACATTGCAGATATTCAACAGGTTTAGTGGTAATAGAAGAATAGTCTTTGCCATCATTTTTTGGATGTTTGAGCAGAATAAATAAATAAATTTGCAATATTAAACGATTTATAGCAATTTATCTGTTTAGCGGTTTATAATAGTTTTCTAGTGATTTATTAAGTGTATATGTTAATGAATATCATTTAGCGTTTTAGCCGATCCGATTTATGTTGATTATTGCCTTTCGACATACAATAATTTCACACTTTAGTTATATTAGTTAAAAATCACTAGTTTGTTGCGGTTGTTGCGGACGAAAACTTCATTAATTCAATAGATTTATAAATGCCCAACTACGAGAACGTGTCCATCTGCTCTATTTTGTCACATGTTCAAAGGAGACTTTATCGACATATGAATGTGATCAGATTTGTTATTCAACCCTTTGCCTGATCAACAATTAAATCAGTGTTGGGAAATGGACACTTTTACACTTTTTCCTGTCCAAAACCTTGTCCAAAAATATTTAAAATCAAAAGATGTGTCCAAAACCCAGCACAATTAGAGAAACAAAAAAATTTCAAAAAGGTCCAAATATTTATAATTTAAACAAAAAATTTGTTCAAAATTTTGAAATGGTTTGTGTTAATTGCATAATGTATGTATAAATAATAATAGCCCTAATTTTCACACTATCCTTTTTTTTATTTTTTTTTTTTAATTACAGATAGACGAACCTTTGAATCACGAATCTTGGTCGTTAGTCCTAGAAAGGACATATCTTGGTCAAGAAACATACCCTACATTGATATATCCAAGAGATATTGAAGAAGCAATCTTTTCTTATATCAATGGTTATGTCAACACACAAAGGTGTAGAGCTAGATATCCCGGACGAATCATAATTCAGAAGGGATTTAGGTGGCAATAAAATTGTTCGGATGGTCATAGTGACTAGAATGAAACCGTGGGTAATCATTACCTACATAGTTACATCTCGACGAAGGTATTGGGAAGAGATGTTTATTAATATGAATGTAATTATATTGAATGTATTCAAAATATTACTTTAACAAGATAATGGTTTCTATTGCGATATTACTAAACCGTCCTTCGCGAATAAAATATTTCAGGAATCACTTAATATAGGAAATAATGTAGGTTGGGAGTATCCAAAAAATGAAATAATGGTGGGACGCTTTTCAGGGGATAAAACAAAATTTGATAATTAAGTACAATAAGCGGATCGAAGGACAATTAAACTATAGACAGTGATCAAAGTAAAAGGACAAATCTTCTTATGAAAATCTCGCTCCATTGCAATAAAATGTGTGCAAAAAAACACACGAATTTCTTTAAACTTGCCTTCATTAATTTGACCTTCCAAGAAGCTATGATTAATGCTTTTAATGATGTGAGAATATTGTTTGAGTACTATGAACCCAAGAAAAATGAGTAAACGACCAACGAATTCACTCTTGTGTCCTTCTTCGACGCCTTCCTTGATTACCGCGAACAATGGTTCAACAATTTCCTTGAAAGTGATCTCCGAGTGGTTCATAACACGCGCAGAAGCTTCTGCGATATTCGGATATGTGAAGACAAGTACCAATCGATTTGCGATCAAATCCAAAATTACAGGCGCGAATAACGCAATCATGTTTTGACCTGACGTTTGTCCGTGTAAATGACATTTTAAATTCAATACTACCAAGGAGTTTGCAGATTGCCAACATAATTACACTTTCAACCACATTTTCTAAATTATTCTCATACATCAGAAATTCTTGTAATTTACGAGCCCAAATTGGACGTCCTAAACAAAAAAAGGTAAATAAAAATTCAAACAAGTTTGATGCATCATTACAGAATTGTGAATAAACTGCATAATATTTTGCTTGGGAAAATATCAAGCAGTAATACTGTATAAACGTATTTGTTTTATTGTTAAGAATGAACGTTGCGAACATAATGGTACAGAATGTTTTGTCCGAGTAATGTGTTGGGTTCCACTAATGGTCGCCAGCAAAAATAATTGCAACGCTTACGGTACGATAATTTTAACTTTGGACAATCCATTTCTATAATTTGCTTGAATTAAAATTAATTGTCATCATAATAAATGATTGCGCAAGTTAGGCAATCCATAGATCAACTTCCAACCACCTTCATTGGATTTGGGACCAGTCCGGAGATCATCGTACGATTATTTAGATCACATGATCGTGGCTGTGGAGCTGGACAGCTGCGCCACCAATACATCAAAGATCGGTGTCACATTACATCACAGAATTTCGCATTCGCGAATCTTAATACATAAACTTTTTTATAAAACAAAGGTAAGTTTGTTTAATTTACGTGTCTAATGGCTTTTTAAACCTCATTTTAGTTAAGTACGAAGGACGTCCGAGACAAAAATCTTTTTTTTCCGGTTCGGAGTGAAGGTTACGACCGCACAGTCTACCTTACAGTTCTGTCCGTGCAAAATCTAATTACTTTTCACTAAATCCCATTTCTCTTCTTTTTCTGTTTTGTTTTTGAGTGTAATACTCTTGAACAATGACCAATACTTCTAATAAAATATTAAAGCAACGTAAAGACAGAATAAACTGGCTACTGCATTGCGAAAATCCCTCGCTTTTTGCATTCTATCGTTTTACGGATGCTTCCAATAAATCAAGTTCCTCTCGATCGTATTCAAGTTGTTTTTGGAAGCAATAAATCGTTGCGATGACCCAGATATTTCGAACAAGTTAAACTCGTCATGAATAAATACAACGTTTGTGAAGTGCATTTACAATATTTATTATCCTTGCATTAGCCACATTATTTTTAAATTTAACTACTGTATAATTAGAGTGGAGAAGACAGAAATCATTGGAAAGATTGGAAAAAGGAAAAATCGAAAGTATGTACTACCTTTGCGAATGTGTTAAGGAAATATTTATTAATACTTTCCACTACATACGATAGAACCAGATAGTGTCAGACGCAATTGAAACAAACGTCAAAATGCATGAGAAATTTAATTCTACATTTGATGAATCTGGTGGGAGCTCTCTTCAAAAGCCTCTAAGGCTAAAACGGAAATTGTCTAATCGCGAAACAGGCATATTATATGAATTTGTAGATAACGACAATATAGATGATATCGAAGAATTTCATGCAGAAAAGAAATTAGAAGACCATCGGATTATGATGGATTGGCACTCCTATTCGAAGAGTCTAAAGAAGATATGATTATAAGAAATATTGATGAAGAGACCCTCAAGGAGGAAAGTAAATTGCCACTAGCAAGTGGTGACATATTGTATATTCTGCGGATATAATTCACATGAACCAATGACGTACTTACTGTGCATTTCAGGTAATCGATCTCAGGTGAGATAATCGACACTAATATACCTGGTCCCTTCATATCCATTCATCATCCAATTCTGAATTATGCTCATTCTCAGAATCTTCAAACTTACCCCAGATCTCCTTAACCAAGAGGTCGTTCTCATCTCTGACTGAGAAATTTTCAATATCCTATTGCAATAATTCGATTCCCAGAGGAATCCCCCTGAATTGTAATATTGCCCTGTATTAGAATGGATTAGCTCAGTAATCAAAAAAATAACTTATCATCACTGGGAGAAGTTTGCTAAAACAAACAGATCAGATGCGATGTTAAAAAGTTGTGATACATTGAAATAGATAGGCTTTAGTGGCCAAAACATTTCCTGAAATCATGTTTTGCAGTTATTGCAAATTGATTTTTTTATTATTACCATCTTAAACACGCTTGTTAGGCTGTTGTACATATGTAAAAATCGAAAAGAAGTTTAAGAAAGCCATAAACTAAAGCAAGCAATTAATAGAAATCTTGCCATTTCGTAATATACTCATATACAATCCCATTCACTACAAACCATCTCAACTGATCTTTCCCTTTAACTAAGTGTTTTGTTGCTTTTTCAGAAGAATTACCAAATGGCCATAACATTTGACTCTCATCATCCCACAAAAAAACATGACCATAACAATCTAAAAAGATCATTTCACATTCGGTCTCCCCAATAATAATTATATAATCAAAGCCAAATTCAGCAACACGTCTTACATAATAAATTAGTTCTTTCGGATCACTATCAAGAATTTCATAATCAATTAAGGTTGCAATATGAGATTTGTCTTCAAACGTATCAACTAAGATAAGTGGATCTTTGCAACGCGACGTTCTTCCATTTTTTCTTTCACATAATTGCATTTGAGACATGGTTGTTTGACTTTCAATACTTGATGACTCATCTTCGGTATAGCGAGAGTACGCGTGTATAAGATGACACGTTTTCTGAGGGATGATCATTTTTCAAACATCGCCTCCCAAGGAACCAACTCTGAGCAATTTCCCAAAGGATGTTTGCATTTGTCCAATTGTTTTACTGTTAGGATATCTGTCACATTTTTTGCCCAACGTAATGTCTTCATGTTCTTCATCCTTGTCTTTACTGCCTTCGCGTTCACTGGTACTTGACAACGAATCAACGAACCCATCATGAATTTCACATCTTTCCCTTTCCATTTCGATACTTGATCTGAGTAGGTGAGGTTCACTGTTGCCGGAAGCAAATTTGTATCTGGCTGTATTCTTATGATACTCTCTATTAAGCGTTCCTGACTCTTGAATAGATATTCAATTTGCTCCTCTACTGTCATTTTCTTCGAAGGCTGATGGGCGTAGCTCCAAAGGAGACACCAAACGTCGTAAAAACGTAATGATTGGTATCAGTTGAAACTTGTCTAGGAATACTGTTTTTCCTGTATGATCGCGAGGTATCAATTCCCCTTCGTTCTATATAAAATATGATTTTTGAATTCGTTTAAGCTTTTCTTTTTTACTCTTTCTCTCCTTACCTGAAAGGCATCACGAATTCTGCAATCAGCTCCTTCTGCCATAGTTTTTTAAATTGTTTAACCAGTTGAACGGGCTTTATAAAGAAATAGAAATAAATATACAAACCAAAGAATGTTCAAACTAGTGAACAGACTAAACATACTTTATTTGGTCTTCTGCTTTTACGGTTGCCATATATATATGCTACAGAATAACGGGATTAACATGAGTAACATGTGAAAAAGTATTATAATTCGTCTATATTACATCACAGATAATAGGTACATAGGCGCAGTGAATTTTTGTGAAGAATTCACGCAATACTATACAAATGTAAAGTTACATGTATTATTATAGGATATCAAAACTTTTGGATGCTTTATTAACAAATTCCTTAATTTTTCGTGTCCTTTCTGGAATAACGATTTCTGGGTTTTGATCATACCATACTTCGAAAAGGAAGATTCCATTATCATAACAAATGCATCTTTTTTACCGATCACGATTAACGATGTCCTCAAATTTTTTGACATCTTTATACCAACTGATGCTATGAAACCGATGCTGAGCCCCTTGCACTTTCAATGCAATTTGATGTTTTTGGAAGAAGGCATCAAGCTCTAATCCATTCAAGAAAGAAGGGCGATACTCAATTATCGGCTCCTCATGAAGAATTTCCTTGGCTATTTGGATGCATCTAGTCTGAAATTTGCAATTTTTATTAGATTCTGATTCTTTTTCAAGCCCATCAAGATACCACTCTAACTTCTCAATTTTAGCATTACGTCTGTTACTCTCTTCCATCATCTACCTTATAAGCTTCGCATTTCTGACATCAAATTCAGTAATATGTTGCCTCAGTGAATCTATTTCAGATTGCATGCCTGCTAATATAATATTATTTATGCTCTGTATGTTAGTATTCAAATCAGTAAAAAATTCTGATCAATGATCACTGCTTCAGATTAGTTAGATTGGTAGAGTTCCACCATTCTACTTGATCATCAAGTAATCTATCAACTGTCATAAATATATTGGAATTAGGTTGTTGGAATATTTGGTGAAACTGAGTTCTAATATTAGCAACTCTAGGCCGTCTTGATATTAGCACTATCACTCGTTCTATCTCAGCTTGAATATTCACTGAATCCATAAAATTCTTGACATAGATATTTGGATTAAGTGAAACGAGCTTATCTACAGCTTCTTTGCTAATATTATTATACCCTTTCAAATTAAGATACTTTAAATTAAAACATGAACCAGCAATTTCTTTAATAGTTATATTGGTAATTTTACAAAAGCCAAGGTTGAGATGCTGGAGCCTTAGGCAAGAGCGAATAATATTACAAATTGATGATTCACTAATAAAATCACAGCAACACAGATTGAGGTATTCTAATTTATAACAAGTATGAGCTAACGCTTCATTAACCTTATCAGTGATATCATTACAGCCAATCTCTATATGTCTTAAATTCAGAGATTTTTTGATAATAGTTATAATTAATCTATCGTCCCATAAAGCCATGGCACCACAAAAGTTGAGATACTCTATATTAAAACATTTTCGCATTAAAGTATTAGCATCTTTGACATCCCCCTTACTATATGCAATATCATATTTTCATAAATTTGGGCATGAGTTTAAGATGCAACTTATAGATTTATCTGTGATCTGACGTGCTTCAGCAAAATGGAACCCTTGTAAATCATGACAATTTTTTGTGATTTCAAACAAAGATTTATTAGTAATATTTCTGCAGTAAGAAATATTTAGATATTCTAATTTACGGCATAATCGTATAATTGCACATAAGCCTTTATCAGTTATTGTTTGAGCATTCCATAAATTGAGACATCTTAAATTAGAATATGATTCCACTATTATAAATAGTACTCTATCACTAAAACCTATACTATTTTTGATATTTAAATAAATTATATTCAGAAATGTATTCGCAATACTTTTTATTTTTTTATCTGAAAGTAAATGGTAATAAGTAATTTCTAGATAGGTTGTATTCAAAACATGAGCTGGCTTATTCTTTTCACACATTATTTTTACAAATATTTCCCATTGAGTACGATTTCTCTCACTATAAGTATATCCATCTGGAAAATAATGCCCATATATCAGGACATTTCCCTTTAGTTCGATATATTTCTATAAGCTAGGAATAGTACATCTATATCAAAATCGGTTAACAAATAGAGCAAGGTAGAAAGATTTATCTATCGCTAAAAAATGTAAAACCCATTCTAATAGTTCTGATAAATAAAAAATGTTTGATTGCGTTATAAATAATGTGTATTATATGCCGTATCTTTAATTGAAAAAATAAATTACACATATTACAATGATCACCGTTTCTCTAACTAATATATGTGATTAGTTTTCATTGAAGAGTTCAAATGCCGTTGCCTGATCATAAGGCTATCCTCTTTTTCAAAAATTGATTATAGTATAGTTTTACGTTGAGGAGGAATGGTTGTCTGACAAATGTCAAAGGGCTTGACTGGCGATGGTCATAGCTTCTAATAAATTCTTCGCACTATTCAATACGAAGACAAATACTGCCTCTAATTTGCACAAATAGCTAGGAAGGAGTGGTTTACCAGTTTCAGGAAGAAATCTTTCTTTTTTCAGAAATGTATTAAATTATTTAACTCCTAGTACTTCCGGATCCCTTAACTGTTCAGAAAAAATTGCATTTTGAATCTAAGTAAGAAGAAGTTTAGCCCACTCTTCATTCTTTTCTAATGATCTAAATATCTGAGGATTATCCTGCTGATCTCAGTTTTTTGCGTATTCAGTTACATCTCCATTAGATATACGCAAGTCTTTAATTTCAGCGGGATGAATGCAAAGCATGATCATTACACCAGCTAGGACTTGCACAGTGGATATCTTAGATACGTCATATAAATTGAGTCTCTCCTTAACTGATTCTAATAAGAAGTGATTTGGAAAATCAGTCCCTTTATTTTCACATTGATCCTTATACTCCTTTTGAATCTTATTAAATATGTAGATTGTTTCTTCATCTAATATAGCAGAGATTATTTTTCTGGGGTATTAAGTTTTTGCACTCTCTTCGAAGCCTACTAAGACGGGATGTGGTAGTGACAGGATTAGAGGATGTTATAGTTAAAGCCTTGGCTATCACCTTTACTTCTTTTTCACTAAGATTATCTTGAACAATACGCTAGGCTATACTTTTGATGGTTTCTTCATCTGAAATAATATTGAATATTTGACATATATTAACTTCACCTGCTTCATTCTCTCCTTCTTTGAGAATTACCTGACTTCTACTTCGGTAAATTCTCTGATTGAGGATTAGTATAAATGCCTGCTCTCTGCTAAAATTATACACTTTTTAGAAGCGCTGACAGCCCTTGTTTCTTTTCAGTTTATCTGTCAAAAGCTCAAATAATTCTGGAGTATACTGACTAAGTTCTTCATCATTCATATCTTTACTGAGTTTGTGTTCTGCAACGTACTTTGTTATAATTGCAAACATGGTTGTGTAAATATAGCTTGTAAAATGACTACTAGATTATATGCAACCCTTAGGTTATTTTATATCTGAAAAAGTTCAATTCAAAAAATTTATTCCGCCATTTATCTACCCTATGGTCGGTAAAAACTATCAGAAGGCTAAAGAAGGAAAAAATATATAACTTTCGCTCTAGTCACATTAATTTAAAATTTGCGGGTAGATAGGATATGTAGAAAAAAATACATAATCATGAAATAATAATTTGGAATTATATATCACCTAGTTATAAAGAACAAAAGTCCTATCTCTACTAATATTAATTAACCCACTCTTATTCGTTCTTTACTAAAGCATACCATTCTTCTGGAGTATGCTTATATTTTTTTGCCATTCCTCATCATCATAAATACACTCTTAGGGTTTTTTCACATTCTCAAACTCCTAGAGATATATTTCTTTGCTTATTAACCTTTCCCTTCTAGTCATGTAAAATAAATCATTTGGGTTCATATTATTTTCTCTAGCAAATTCTATGACTTCTACATCTACCATCATCATATTTCAATACTCCTGAAAAAAGTTAACATTTTTTTCTGTAATCATTATAAACTTATCAGGGTCTTCACTATGATCAATTGCCTATTTTCTGAGACGCTCTTCTCGTCGAATTCTTGTAGATAATATTTCATTATTACTGGGTTTAGGTACTTTTAACACATTACTGATACGCTTAATAGATTTGAAAGGTTTGCTAATTTCAGGTTTATTGATTACTAGCTTAGGTGTTTTAGAAGTCTTAGTAGTTTTAAATGTCCCAGATATTGAGGTGACTAAAGCTTCAGTTTTTTCTATTTTTCGAGGAATAATTTCTGGTATATTGAATATGAGTATGTCTGTTGTCTCATTTTTAGGTAAGTCGAATTGAGAGAAGTTCGCTTTAGTAAACTCAGATATATCAGAAAATTCTTTTATATCTTCTAGGCCAGATTCACGAAGCTTAGCTACAATTTTGAAGCAGTCGAGAATGTATTGCCATTTCCTTTTTTCACCACCTGTTTGTGTTTGTTTGCTCTCAATACTAATATCTGAGAATTTCTTTCTAGCGATGTTATTAGAAAATGGCTTTTCGCCATCCTCTTCACACTATTCAAGATACTTCTAATATAATGCTTTCTTACTTAACTCAACTACACTATCCTTAGCTCGAGATGCAATATAGTTGATTATAAATCAAATGGGATTAGGTAGCTGGTCTCGCATTATATCTGATTTCATTTTAGTTATAGGAATTTCTTGTGATTCAAAATTTGAGAGATCAAGACTAAGAAGATATTTCATAACTACTCCTGATACATCAGATTGATCAAAAACTTTCCTTAGTCACTTAAAATATGCTATATTTCTTCTACATTGTGAAGAAACATCAAAACAGATTACGTGAGAATCCCCTATATCTATTTTGAGCAGGGCATCCTGGTTGCTTATAATCATATACTCAGCAAAATCTTTTAGTCATTTAGATTCAAGACCTTTGCGCTCTATAGTCACCATTCCTTCTGTTATAAGAGATTTGAGATGTTTATTAAATCTATGCTAATCCCCACTAGACATTTCAGTCTCATTCATAATAATAAGCTTTCGAGCTTGGATGGCATTATTAAATCGCCTAAGAATTTTTTCCAAATTTGATGTAGCATAATGAAGATGTTTTCTAAGAACTTTATCACCAATAAAGTCAGTAATAATATTTTTTCCACACTGCTGTAGTTTAGACTTTAGAACTAAAATTGACTGAGGCTTTTTTTGGCTTCTGCATTAAATATGTCTACTATTTCTAAAGATATTTGTGAAGCTTCTCATTTTTATCACTAATTATATTCTTCGTATGCTAGAGAATTAGATCTATAATTTCTTTATTAATTTCTGATGCGGGCTTAGCTAAAAATCCTAGAAAAAGGTTGAAGAAATCTGTAACTAATTGGGAGGTATTTGGTAGATATAGGAGGAAATTATAATCTTTATAAAGTATTAGACCTTTAGTATCTGCTTAATCTATCAATGATTTTAACTTTATCAATTCTACACTATATTTGATTATATTAATCTTGTAATCAGCAAGCTTTAGTTTAGATCCTATATCAAAGAAAAGGCCATTTTTGCATTTTTACACTTAAGAAACTATAATTTTGAAGTTCCTTGCATATAGGCAACTGTTACTTGAATAGTTTCATAAACTTCAGCACGGAAGAATTTCTTACCTGAAGTATACATAAGTAATAAGTCAAAATACAAATTGATCTTTTGGATTCGTAATTCTAGATTGTTCTAATTTTACTGGAATTAGAAGTTTCCTTTCTCAATTCAAGGCAGTTTTGCTAATAGTAAGTTTTTTTAAAGGTTTTCTGGAGCTGAGTTCCCTATTATTGTCTGCCTAGTAGCAGAAAAAGCTGTAGAATTTTTATTTCGAATAATATATGCATTATCACTATCATGTTCTCAGTTACATATTAGACAGTATGATAGAGAGATACGTGATAGTGGAAATTTATCAGGAAAATTTTCAGATAGATATGAGAGTCTATACTCTTCGATGCTAGCCTCTTGAAGTAATGTTTCTACTAGTTTAAATTCAGCTATAGTTGTCTTATTACTTATAATAGCATATTTTACGCTTTCCATTTCTGAAACAGCTAAGAGAGAATTGTTGTCAATGATTTCTGATTCATCATTGGGTTGGCGGATCATAAAGTCGAAGATAGATCTATTTTTTGGACAAATAGCTTTTTTTATACAAACGTGTTCCTCTGTTTTTTTATTGTATTTAGGTGATCCAAGTATTCGCAATGAAAATGATCATTTATTTGTTATATTATCTACAATACCTTTATCCTGTAATCCTGTTGGGAGTTTTTTACGAATAAGCTTAATAAATATTATAAACTGAATGATGCTTGGAAGTCTCATACCGAAAGTTGAGCCATGGAGAGATATTTTTTTCGCATCACTACTATCAGCAATGAATATAGTTTTTTTATCCTACTTTGAAAATATTTCTAGACAGACAACTCTAAAAGCATTATAAAGTGTGTTTTTAGCCTGAATATCTGAGAGCTTAGAAGTAATAGCATCTAAGGTTTTTACTGGTAATCAAAATCTATAAAAGGACAGAATGGCTCATCTCCACTAATAAATTTGTGTAAGGAATGACCTTCACGTTCTAAAAGTATAGCTCTATTCCATCCTCATGATCTGCGCTAAGAAAATGTTTTGGTCTGATACTATTGTCCCAAATTTTATAACGGTATTTACCTACATCAGCGCTTTTAAACTCATATAGGGTGGGATGTTGAGGAACTCTGAAAGCTCAGATTGGATCATTTTTTCTTAAGCAATTCAAGATAATTTATAGTTATACCAAAACTCAAGATATATTATTTGCAAGAAAAAAGTTTAAAATAAAAATAATTCCCTGATATTGTTAATAGATATATATAAATGAAAAGCAGAAAAAAAGAGACACAATTCCAGAAGGATCTATCCTGGAATTTTTATTATTATCTATATATTTTTAGAACTGGAGAAGTATGCAATCAGAGATACTATGATCCAAAGGGATGTAAAGTCTATTAGAATTCTAGGCAAATTCCTTATAAAGAATGTGGTAAGAAAACAAGATCCAGATATGACTATTGTGATACATATGCAAAAAAACATAGATCAAGAAAACATTATCATCAGAAAAAGCGGGCTAAGTTAGCTTTGACACAAATACTGGTAGGAAATTTAAAGATAAACAAAAATGATATAATTTATCACTAATATTACAAGAAAAAAAAGCTTGTGACAGAACTTGTGACGCAGACAATAGGCTCTTTAGGAATTTTAGGCTGAGAGAAAATCTTCTTGATGACTATCACAGGTGTCACAAGTGTCACAGGAAAAAATTGAGTTTCTTAACTTTTTTTTTTATTTTTTTAATATACATATATCACACATATACTATAGGGATAGTGTAGAAAAATTTTGATTTTTTCCTAGAATTTATTACTCTTTTACTAGTGATACTAGTGACACTAATCAAGAAAGAAATGAAATAGCTTAATAATCTCAAGAAGTATAATGAACGTGTCACTAGTTCTGTTACTAATTTCATATACTAACTGGTGACACTAGTAACACTCAAAAAAATAGTATATTCATTACCTCAAACCTAGATTAAACTATGATCAGGCTTCAGAAGTATTTACAATATTCTGCTAATATACCGGCAACTAATAGGCAATAGTTAGGTCGCAAATAGTATATTTCTGTCAATCAAATGGGTCAGGCTAAGATAATACATATTGCATCTCTGACTTCAGGATGCGAAATCAGCATACACATACCAGTAATAAATAGGCAATAGTTGGGTTGTAAAATGGCATCAGCTTCAATCTTTCAAATTGTATATCTCAAAATCACTTTATTTCGATAATCAAATGGGTCAGACAGGATCTCTTGAAAGTTACGTGAATTGAATTTTTTTACATGTAGTACTCGCAAGAATATTACTATGCCCAATATTTACACTATATTCAATTAAGATAAAATATGATAGAAATACTTACAAAATATGAATATACTTTATAAAATGAATAAGATAAACATTACATTACTCGTTTTGTAACAATGTATTGAATCACATGATAATAATTTGAACTTCAGAATGCGAAAATGTTATACTTATACTGGTGTAATAGTGGGTCGCAAATGGTATACTTCTGGCGATCAAATGGGTTAGGCTAAGGGGTATAATAACTCAGCATTCAAATAAGCATATGGAACTGGTGAATTAATAGAACTATACTAGTTCCTTACCACTTCTATAACGCTACTATAGTACCAACTTGGATCTTTCAGATCATGTGTCCAAAAGATCGATCAGAAATTATTTCATAGTACTGACCAAATTTAGATACAGATTTATATCAAATTTACTGTATCACCTATCACCTTTTTTTATATAATTTCAGCATCTAGAAAGGCAACCAAATAGGTGCAAAGAGAAAGCACTCCAATATAGAATTCAGCATCTAATAAGGTGCAGGTAGCCAACATTCTCAACATAAAACCAGATATCGAAATAGCCACAAAGGGTCAACAACTCCATTATAGAATTTATCATATAAACGAATTAAAAACAAGAAGAAAGCAGTCACTATTAGATTGTGACATCACCATTAAATTAAATTGCTACATCCACTATTAGACTATGAAGTCACTACCATATTATACAAAAAATATTAAAATAATGCTATAAACGTAAAGGAGATACCGGTATATAGGTTATAAAATCACCATCAAATTGTGATATTAGGTTATGAAATTACTACCAGATTATGTAATTAAATTATGAAATTATCAGCAGACTATGAAGTTACCACTATATTATGAAGCTACTGGCAGATTATGAAGTTACCACTATATTATAAAGCTACTGACAGACTATAAAGTTACCACTATATTATGAAGTTACTGACAGACTATGAAGTTACCACTATATTATGAAGTTAATTACAGACTATGAAGTTATTTTCATAACCTAATCTAAGTCACATGCGACTCCATTTTCCTAGCAAATTTTTTATATGTAAAAAAATTTCTTTCTCTATCTATCCTAGCTTTTGAGAATTCCTAAATTAGCATACTTATCTTATTTTTATATATTAGAGATCATTGTAAAATATAAATGATTTTGAATCTTCAATAATAATCCCAATATACTGATTAGTTTCATCTTGCATAAATTTCTCATTACTAATCAAATAGATATAGTAAAAAATTAGATAATACAAATTTTTTATTTGCAATACATTACAAGTTTTATCCTATTTATTAGTTTATTCTATCTTCTAACCTGATACCTGTTATATTTATTATATGATAATTTTAATAATCCATTTTATTTATTATTATTATAATACTTACGAAATCTAATTCTTATAATTAAGAACTAGAAATTAGTTTATAGGCTTTGAAAATACCTTATACTTTTGCTTGCAAATATATAACCATAGCCAAAAGTATATTTCTATCTTAATTGCATAATAGCTTATTCAAGACTTTTGTCTCTACTATTTTTTAATAAGTAAGTAATTTCAGAAAAAAATATTATAACGCAGAAATTTTTTAAGTAAGTATGCACTTTACATGTCATATAACCCTATTTTTTAATAAAAGTTTTTTCTGATATTATATTATACATTTCACATAAATCTATTTCATCCTATACTATAATTGCAAATTTTAATTTATTACTTAAAATATTACAGGTAAATCAATATTCTATTTTATTTTTATACCATTTATTATATAATCTATAATTCTTATATTTTTCATTGCAAATAGGGAATAGTGAGCTTTATGGCTGAAGTGATATAAAATTATAATTATCAATTTTTTAAAACTATTTTAGAATTTGAAATATGTGAAATGCTCTAACACGAATCTGATAATTAATTCTAGATTGAGTTTAACTTTAAAAGTAATAATTTTAAATTAGAGGCTTGTGATTCTGCTAACATATTTATCATAACTTCTGATAATTGCCATAACTCACGTCTAATTTTTTTCTTATATATTTTATATAAATTAAAACAAATCTTATTTGTTAAAATTGTTGGTAAACCAATTAATTTAGCATATTAATTTAGATACTCATAAGTTAATACTTTATTGAATTTGATCATATTAATTTTTTATATGATTGCAAATTAATTTAAATTAAGTAATAAATTAGTCCTGTAAAAAAATAATAAAATGTAAATAAATATAATATATAAAATAATAAAACTATGTAATGATTTCAATTTTATACTGCTTATATTTAATAAAATAAGATCTGGCTTTATATCTACCTTTTATGTTTTCTTTATTATTATAATTTAACTTGCATAATGGGTATAATATCTCATCAGTAATATCATAATAATTAAAACTTTTACTATTATATTCTTTATATAAATTAAAATATTGATTTAATATCTTGTTATGAAAATAAAATCAGTTACAAATTATATTAGATTGAAATGCAGATGGTACATTTGCTAATGTATTTATTTTAATCTTAATTTGATCATTTTTCTAAGAAATAGTTTTTAAAGTTATATGACTTTAATTGTGAAGAATCTTTACAGTTTTATTTGTTATTGAATTCACATAATTTATAATATTTTATATTTGTGAGTAATTGAGACTTTAAAATAACATCAGCATTGTAAAAGACCTATTTAATTTTCTCTATTCTAATGTATTGAATAATTTATATAATTATCTAGCTCTAAAGATTTTTTTGATACAAATTCACATTTATTATATTAAGTAAAAACTGTTTAATTTCTTGATATACTATAGATATTGCTGTTTTTTTTTTAACTTCACAGCAATAAGATTATTAATTCTTTTATTATATTTTTCTATAAAATAATACCAGTATAAAATTGCTTCTTGATCAAGCATATTAGCTTTCTATATATACAAATTATATTTATGCAGTATCTAAAGATAAATCCTATTTTCTAAAGTTTGATCTGATATAGATGTATATATAGGTGATAATATTTGTTGTTTTAACACCTATTTCACAATTATATTTTTATCAAATTTGACAATTACTTTATCATATTAATTAAATTTAAATTCTTTCATATCATATAACTTTAATTGTGAATAATCTTTATAATTTTTAAGATTATATGCTAATTTGGATATATTAATTTGTGAATATTTTGATAAAATATAAGATGCTAATCTTATATTTTTAGAATTAGCCTCATAAGATTGTGATAAGTTTTGGTCATTTTACTTTGAAGTTAGTATATCTGTGACTTCAAGAATTTTAGTTACATTCTGAGAAATTATAAGTTCTCTTGATTTTTCTTCTACTTTTTCTGTTTCTTCTCTTTAATTTCATTGCTAATATTTTTTTATATATCTTATATAGAAAATTGAATATTTTCTCATCATTATTATCAAGATCATTAGGTATTCATTCTACTTTATTATTAAGTTAGTTTATTATAAAATCAAATACAATAGCAGTTAATACTATTATTACTAACATCGCTTTTTTACTATTTTGTATTTAATCAAATGATAATACTATCATATCCACTACTTAAATTCTATTTTAATAATATAAGTCTAGATTTAAACTTTCTAATTCTAGACTTAAGTTTAGTATTTTTTAATATCACGTCTTGTATTTTTTTTAATAATTTGCTTTAGTTTCACATTTTCAGCTTTAATCTCAGCAAACTTTAATAACTTCTTTTAAGTTCAAAAATCTTATATTCTTCTTTCTAAACTTTACAATTTTAACTAAGAGTTTGAATTTAATTCTTTTAATGAATTGTTGGGTGAAATACTTGACATTATTAATAAATTTTTATACAAGAATATGAATTATTTAATGTTTTATTATGAATGTAAAAAACTTGTTTTATTAATATAGAAATAAAAAATAAATACAAAAGTTTAGAATGTAGCCTATGATATATAATGTTTATATAATCTCAAAAGGACTTGCTAATACAGTCAACTCTTGATATAACGAACTCTTGATATAACAAATTTTTTGAACAAATATAATAAAAATACTCTTATTATAGCAAATTGGCCAATCAAATCTCTTAAAATCTTCACTATAGCCTTATAGCGAAGTTGAGATCTAGAATATAGAGTTCGTTATAACAAGAGTTGACTGTATATATAATTATTTTTTTGATTATTTCTTTTATACAGTACTTCTTAATTATAGATTTCTCATTATCTAGTACTCTATTCTTTAATAAATCTACTATAATTTTTAAAATCCTTTTTATATTCTTATGCAATTCATTTGGATTCTCAAAAGTATTTCTATTAATTAAATTTAATATTTAATTTTATTTATACTATAAATACTCTCAGTATTATAAAAAATAAAGTACTGGTCAGTTTTAATACTGACTATACTATAAATATAATTATAATCAGAGAGATCAAATACCTTATTAGTCTTTTATTTTCTTTAAGCATATCTAAATTCATCTAAAAATAAAATATGAAATTAGCAATTTCAAATAATTAGTCTTTAAGAACTCTTTTTTTTATTTCATTTGAAAAACAACTTAATATTTCCTGATTAGTAATATATATTCTTAGAGTTTCAGATGAGTCGAGTTAACTCACGAGTCAGATAAACTGAGTTAAGTTTAAATCAAGTCAAGTTTATATTTTTTTGACTTAATGATTTGTAAGTTAAGTCAAATTCAAGTCGAGTTAAATATTTAACTCAACTCAATTTAAACTTGACTTGATTCGAGTTGACTTGAAATAGTATTATTTTTAAGGATGTTAAATCCAGTTTAGTTCTAGTCTAGTTCCAAAACTTCTAGTCTATAGGACTTGAGTCCTAAAACTGGATTCTAGGACTAGGTCCTGAAATAGAAGTTCTAGGATCATGATCTTATAGAAAAATAATTGTTTAAGAAGAACAATAAGAAATCGTTTGACTTGAACAATAAAAAAAATCAAATCGTTTAAGAAGAATAATGACCTGAATCATTTGCTCTCCTTTTTCCCTCTTGATTTTTTCATTTTTTTATTATTTTTTTATTAATTAAATGTTTATAAAAATTTAAAATTGACTCATAACTTGATTTGAATTTAACTTGATTTGAATAAATTCAAGTCAAAATTGAATTGAGTTAAAATCGAGTTAAGTCAAATTGAGTCAAGTTTAAAATTTATATAACTTGAATCAAATCAAATTGAAAGATTTTATAAAATAAATTTAACTTGACTTAACTCGAAAAAGAGTCAAATAAAGTTGATTTTTAAACTCAACTTGACTTGACTCATTCAGAACTCTATATATTCTATATCTTTATATATTTAAACTTTTTTTGAATTAAAGTGAAAAAAAACAAAACAAATGAAGTAAAAGTATTACTTATATCATACATACTTCAATATTATAATAAATTTTGGCAGATACCTAAAGTTGCTTGATTTATTTATCTTTAATTATGCAAATTATTTTTTTAAGTAAATTGTCTAAAATTTTTTTTAATTGATAATTAATATAGCTAGTATTTATTTTATCAATTATTTTTATTTAAGGAATGATTATCAAATCTTTAAGAAGACTTACTGCTGTATAAAGATTGTAGAAATATACTTATAACTTTTAACTTCATTATTATCTACAACTACTATCTACAATTAGTCTCATATTTTTTATCTTATGAAGAATATTATCAATGCAGAGTTTAAATTCTAAAGTATTAGACTAATAACTAGTTTAAACTATGAAATATAAGTAATATTTTCATTCAAGATTTTATATTATAATATTTTTACAATATTTTTTTCAAATCTGCTTTAATCTTGTATGATGAGAATTTAATTTTTATCCTTATACTCCTTAGTGAAGTTTGCAAGATTTTTTGCAAATCTAAATTTTAAACCTAAATCTTAAAACTTTTTATTACTTATTTTGAAGAAGACATAACTATTAATCTCTTACATTTTTACAATTTCAAAAACCTTCTTATTAAGTCCTAAGTTTTTATTCTCATGTAAGAAATCTATAAACTTAGTTGTGTCATATTTTTTAATAATGTTTACTAGTAAAACTACTTTAATTTTAGCAATAAAGATAGAAGTAAAACTAGAATATAAGTTTAAGATATAGCATTTTTTATAGTAATATTTAGCTTAGATAAAAAAATAATGTTATGTTTCAGAATGAAATAAAATTTTATTTTTGTTCAGAATAAAGAAGTATTATATTAATATAAATTTTATATTATATAGGTATTATATTATTATATGTAATCTGTTTTCTCATATACATTCAATAATAATACTTTATTTATAAAATAAAAATATTGTCAAAATAATAAATATAAAAATAATAATATAATCAAAACTGGTTATAATAAACCTTTTTATACTGAACACTAAATATAATAAACTCATAATTTTTAAATTTTAATAATAGTTCATTATAAAAAATATAATGGTTCATATAGAAAGCATAGTAATTTATATAACAAACTTTTTTTTTAACGGAACTGTCAGTTTGCTATAAAGAGTATTGATTGTATATATAATTATAATCATATTATATTTTATTATTAGAATATTAAATATCTAAATATACTATTAAAGTTGCTTATCTAAACTCATTTTAGATTTTGCAAAATATCTAAATCATAGTTTCGCTAAATTTTACTAAGGTTTTGATATAGTTTTGCATTTTTATAAGCTTTAATATAGTTTTACTTTTTCAGATTTTTAATAAGGTTTAATATAATTTCGCTAAATTTTACCCTTTTCTATTTAAAAACCTCTAAATCTGCTTCTTATAATTTAGTTGTAGCAGTAAAAATTTTTAAAAGTTAAGCAGACTGGTTTTTATTGTAATGACACTTTTATAGTATAATGGTAACAAATTCTAATAATCTAATATTATATTCAAAGAAAAAGGAAACTATTTTTTGTATAAATTAAACTATTTAATATCAATTTTACTAAGGTTGATATAAGACTTAGCAGATTTTTCTAGCTTTTGAATAAATTTGATATACTTGTATATAATTTTTAAAATACAAAATTTTAGGTTACATGAATAGTATGTTATATATTTATAAAGAATTATCTTTATCATAGCTTTTTAAAAAAATTTCAGAAAAAATTAAGATTATAAATATTATTAAGATTAATAGAATTCATTAAATCTAATTTTAAATATTTGTATTTATGATCTACTGAGGCTCCAAAAGAACTTCATTAGTTGACATTTCTTGATATTAAAAAATCAGTTTTTTACTACATATTGTCTAAATTTTAGTTTTGTTAATTTTTTACTAAAGTTTTAATATAGTTTTATTATTTTTATAAGTTTTGATATAGATTAACTTTTTCTAAGTTTTGTAAATTTATCAATAAGATTTTAATATAATTTTACCTTTTATTATTTAGACAATTTACAAACCCTTTAGATTTTATTTAGCAACTTTAGATATAAGTTTAATATTTATTTTATATACTATAATTTTTTATTAATTCATAAAAAAATAAATTTTAAAAAAATATAAGATAAAAAAATTTTAATAATAAAATTTAAATATTAATATGGCTATTACTTATAAATCACACTAATATTGTGTAATTCTAAAATTTATAGGTAGTGAATAAGGTAATAAAACATAAATTCAAACTGATAAAATGATAAAGTAGAACAAGCTGAATATTTTTATCAATTTAGTTTTATAAAATATTATATAAAATTTTGATTTATTTTGATTTAAAATTAGATAATTTCTTATATGATCTATATGCTAATAGACAAATTTCAGATTGAAAATTGAGCAATTTATATATGAAATTTAGACAATATTTTTATTTGATAAATATAATTTTATGTGATAAACATATTTTCATGTGATAAAGATATTTCATATGATAATTGTAATTTATTTTTCTTATATGCTTAATTATAACCTGTTCATTAAAAAAATTAATATAAAAGAATAAGAACAAAAAAATAATGAAAAGTTTGTAAAAATATAAATCATTAATGATTAGGAAGATGATAAAGATAGTGGTTAGAATGATTATGATAATAGTTAGAATAATCACAATAATAGGCTAGTTCAAATCTGATCAATTAGTATTTTGATTACAAATTCTAACAACCAATCTGAATTTATGATCAAAATTCATAATTGAGTAGGATTAAATATAAAAAATAAAATAAATAAAAAAAAAACAAAAAACAAAAAACAAAAAACAAAAAAAATAAAAATAAAAATAAAAATAAAAATATATACAAATGTCTGAACATAAAAAAGTAAAAAATCCACTATCTTTTATACTATTAAAGTTTTTTAAGTCAATTTTGGCACATTATTTTTTTTACAATCAAATAAATCATCTTTTTGATTAATTATAAAGATTAGTTTTTTGGTCATACACAAGTTAAATTTTATTGGCTAAAATATCGTGTAACCTAATCTGAAATGCTAATTGATCAAGTATGAACTAGTCTAATAATTAGAATAACTACAATGATGATTTAGATGATAGTTTGTCAAATAAAAAAAAGTTAGAGTTGAGTTAGTTTGGTCAAATAATGCATATTTTAGAAAAAAAGCATAAATCTTACCTTACTGAAAAAACTAAAAAATCAATTTATTTTGATAAATATAGGCCAAGTGGCTCTTTTATGAAAGCTGCAAAAGAAACTGAAAAAATAACACTATTTTTAAATAAAAGCTTGTTTCTAAATGACTTTGATGAGATTTTAGATAAATCAGAAAATGAACAAGACAAATAATTTAATTTAAATAAAAGAATAGAATAATTAAAAAAAGAACTTAAAAAACAGTAATAATTATTAACAGTAACTGAATATAATAAAAAAAGAGCTATTTTTAAGTATTTGAATAGATTAAATAATAATGAAAAGAGGAAGCAAAAAACTAGTATAGAAACAATACAGGTGGTTTTTATTGAAAATGCATTATATAGAGCAAGAACTATCTTATATTAAGTAAATTATTAGCTTCAATATAACTAGCTTCAATAAGCCACTAAGGTAAACATCAAAAATAGTATAGTTGATTGATAATGGAAAAATACAATATATAGATTTAATTTCAAAGTGAAATAACTATTCCGCTAAAGTTCAAGGAGTTTATTAAATAAAATTTGCTTATTGATTCAGAAAAAATAAGAAAAAAATTATAATATAGCAACTATTACATGTTAGCTCAATGTGTTCAGATATTTTTTCAGACACAAAATAAGATAAAGATAAATTAATATTAAATAATAATAAAAAATTTGTTAAACTAATTAATTAACTTACATTTATTTTAAAATAGGTATATATTATGATAATTATGAACATTTTGATGTAAAATATCGATAAAGTTTTTGGATAAGATTTATAGTTATGAAAAAAACATAGTAAAATATGAAAGTGAAAATATAGAACAGATCTCATCAACATTAGGATTGATGAAAGGAAATAATTTTAGTAATGCATGATAAATGCATATTCTACTCAATGATAGAAAATGAGATGTATGAACAAAATCTAGTAAATTATTATTATGTAAGAAGAGAAATGAATGCTCTATTATGGTTAGAGATGAGGATGACTCTATCAGTTCCGTTCTAATTTTGCGAGTCAAAGTAAGTCAAACTGATCAAGCGGTTTTAGATAACCAGTTCTGAGTGGCACTCAAAATCAAACTGACCGAGTCGACTCTGATAAATTTAAATTAATTTAAATAAATTAAAATAAATTAACAAATATAAAATTAAAAATTTAAAGTTATATAAAATAGATCAAGATCATTATTCAAATTATTGTTTAGGTAATTAATTAATATAAGATTGGTACAATTTTAATTATAGAATTGAATAAAGCATATTTGGTTCAGGTTATTAAATATATCGCATTAGCAAAAATGTTATGTTTTACAAAAAATAATATATATTAAAAATGCTTGTATTAATATAATTGCCAAAAATTTTTATTTATTCATTATTATTATATTTCATTACAACTGCTTTACTAATTTACTAAATTTTTATCTATCCAATTCTTTACACACAAACAAACTCTTAATGTTTCTGGTAGTAAACGATTTCGATTTTTTGTAATCACATTTCCTGCAATTGAAAATACTTGCTTTGACCTGATCTTGTAGCTTGTATTGTTAGATAATCTCAAGCCATATTACTCAAAACCAAAAATTTATTTGAATAAGCTTGCCACCATAAGAGAGGTTCAGTTTCTTCATCAATTGGTAGTTCAAGATAATGATTTAATTCTGTTTCTGTCTCTAATACTGGAGTAGAAATTTCATTTATAGGTGCTATATCTTGTCAAAGTCGTGTAAAATATTGGCGATTCTTTTTAATAGGGGTAGATGGAACTAAATTTGTAGATAAGTAAAATTATTCTTTATAGAGTTCAAATATAGATTGAATTTGAGTACGAGTACTTGGTTTTGATTCCTCTGAAAAAACAGAAAGTTTACTTCAGGTATTTAAAATTGCTGAGATTGTTGAAGAATTATCTATAATTAACCAATATTTTTAATTTTATTAGATATTAAAACTGCTACTTCACATGTTGTAAAATTATTTTCATTTGCATATTTTTCTAGATGTGTCTGAATTTCTGTAAATACAATATGGGTATCACCCATTGTTGGATAAGATGATGCTAATAAATATCTAGTAGCCCTTTCTAAAGGTTCAAGAAGTAACAACATATCCTATTAAAAAATAATTCATTAGAATAAAATCTATAAATATAAAAGAATATTATTTTTTTAGTTTAATTTATCTTAATTGAATTCCAATTATCATTATTAGGATAAAGATTATTAATAAAAGGATTGTCAGCTACAAATAAGATTAAAACTGATTCAAGTTCTTTAAATCTTTTTAACATATAATATATCGAGTTCCAACATATATCTATATCCAAAATTGGTTTAAAATATTTAATTTTTTTTAAACTACAAAAATCATGAAGTGAATCACAAAGACGTGTAGAATTTTTAATATTACACATTATTTAATATACTTTTGTAATAGAATTACTAACTATTTTTAATCCTTTTTTCACTCCTAAATTTAATACATGTGCTGCATAATGATAATGTGAGAAATTTATTGAAGAAAATTTATTATCAAAAGCTGAGGAAATTTTTTTTTCACAAACTATCATTGCAGAATCATTATCAGTTGTAAGTGTGATAATTCTTTTAGAAATATTGAATTCTTCTAAGACATGCATAATTTCTTGTGCAATATTCATTCCAGAATGTTTAATGGTAAATAAAATTATATCAAGTAAAAAATTACAAAGATTCTAATTAGAGTCAACATAGTGAATTGTAAGTCTTAAAAAAGCTTCCCAATTTATTGTAAAAGTCTAAATATTAGCTGTTAATGAGAATTTTCCTGTAATTTGATGAAGTTTGTTAGTAATATTATTCCTTTGCATAGTAAAAGTATTAATTATCAAACCTATTTAAACAAAAGAAAGTTAAATAATATTATAATATAATAAAAAATTATGAAATCAATCTTACATTTTGCTTTATATCGATCAGGAATAACATAATGCGAATAAAAAAATTTAATAAAACTTCTAAAAGAAGTATTGTCAATAACAGTGAAAGGCTAAAGATCGCATATAAGCCATTGAATAAGATATTTGTCATGTTCATTTTGTTCTTGCCTATTATAAGGAGTTGTAATATTATTTTTAATTTTTTGTATTTTTGTAGGTGCTTGAAGTTGATGTATTTGAAGATGTTTTCATAAAGAAGATACACTTGTTGATATTTGATATTTTTTTGAACATATTTTACAAACATTATAACCAAATGCATTAGCTAGATTCTTATTAAAATACAATCACACATTATTACTTCCTAATGAAATGTTTGTCTCTGAATCTGAAGCCTGACTAGTCTTTGAAATATTACTAGCTGATTCATCAGAATTAATTTCGTTAAGGTTAATTACCCACTCATCTTCATTATTCTCAAGTTAGTTAGGATTGAATTCATCACTACTTAATGTCCTTTCAGAAGAGGCTTCTTCTTTTTATTCTTCTATTTCAACAAAAAGAAGTGTGAGAATTATTAAGATTTTTTTTCGATAATTATTATTTTAAAAAAAAATTAACGTTACAAAATTATTATTTTAGCAATTGCCATTACAAAATTACTATTTTAAAAATAAACTGATACAAATATTATTATTACAAAAATTAGTGTTATAAAATTACTGTTACAAAAATTGCCATTACAAAAATTGCCGTTATTAATCAAAATTACTGTATCACAAAAATTACAAGTTGTAAATTTATTTTTTTATTTTTATCTTATTTTATTTTTATCTTAAAATAACTAAATACTAATATTATAAATTTAAATAGAACTGACTCAAGAGAGGCAGTTCTCTTAGAATTGATTGTTCTACTTTAAATTCTCAGTTCAACTCAAAAGCAGAACTGACGTTCAGTTCTAGAACTGACTCTGAGTCGCTCCATTTAGAACTTTCCATCCCTAATTATGGTTAGTGAATTTTTTATAGAAGAATGTGATTGACTTAAATTGAATTCACAGCAATGCCAAGAAAATTCTTTCATATCTAAGAAGCTCAGGTGTATTTTTAATCAGGAAAAGATTAGGATAAATACTGGATAAGTAAGCATTTAGTTGAACAAGTAAAAATGAAGGGTATATAAATTTTTAAAATAATTTTTTCAAACTATATTACCTTATTTATATTTAATAAAAGTTCAAATCACGTGATATATAAGTTTAATATACTTGCGATAAGTAGAATGATCTAAAACCTGAAAGCAAATAACCAAAAATGATAGATACATTTTTTGAATAAAATAATCAGTATCAATCAATAGTTAATAAAAATAATAAATTAAAAGAAATGAAACAGATATGAATTGTAAAAAAATGGGTTAAATGCTGATTATTGGTCATATAAGAATAAAATATATGACATAAATCAAATAGATTATTATGTAAGAAGAATTATTTCATTATAATAGGATTTTTTAAGTGTCCTAGAAGAAGTAATATTGAAAGCTAGGCATAAGTATATCTTTTACCCAAAGTTTTATTGTGAATTGAATTATATTAAATGATATTAGAAGGTGATAAAAAGATATACTCAATATAATTGTGACTATTTTTGGCAAAGCTTGCAACAGTTTATTTTTGTAGTCTTGAAATCTGTTAATATAATTATAATTAAAGATTTGCTAGAAAGGTTTAGCATTACATGGATTTATATAGAAAAGGATCACTGGTAAGTTGGCAGAATATGCTACTAAAAAGTATAAATCTCATCAATGTATTCCTGAATTGTATTGATAGAATTAAATAAAATGAAATAATAAAAAATTATCTATATACTATATAATTTTGTGATATAAAAAATACAAAGTTACGTATATAATGTGAAAGTTACATGAAATTATCATCCAAAATTTCAGACTAGTGCAGTTTATAGGTAATAACCACCATATAAAAATATAATAATTGATTTATAAAAATAAATTTGATGATTTAATAATTTATTAATTATTAAAAATTCAAATTAAGATATATTTTTTATTAAAAAATAATTTCAATAGAAAATTTATTATTGATTTATAAAATTATATTAATAATATTTTAATAATATTATAAAAATCTATTATATAAAATTATTATATTAAAAATATATAAATTAAATCTTTTTTATATTTTTTTTTATTTACAATCAAAATTTTTTAAATGCATTCTCTTTAAATATATATACTATAAATTTTCTTTTTAAATATATATTTTTAACTTTAAACTATATTGAAATTATATAAAAATTTTCTTTTTAAATACATATTTTCTTTAAATGTATATTTTTATTATAATCTAAAATGTATATTTAATTACATTTTTATTTAAATTAATAAAAAGATTATAGTATATAAAAGTAAGATAATTATATCTACAGTTAACTCTTGTTATAACGAACTCTATATCCTAGATCTCAACTTCACTATAAGGCTATAGTAAATATTTTTTAAGAGATTTGATTGGTCAATTTGCTATAATAAGAGTATTTTTATTATATTTGTTCAAAAAATTCATTATATTAAGAGTTTGCTATATCAAGAATTGACTATATTTATAAAATAATAAAAATTTGAAATAATTCTAATTACAAACTATTGATTTTTATATTTTTTGTAATTTTAATTATATTTATTTTATTAAAAAATAATTAAAAATATTTTATTATATTTTTAAAAAGTTAATATAAAAGTTTAAAATAATAAGTTTAATAAAGAGTTTATTATTATTTAGATAAATTTATTAAAATATATAAGTTTTATCTTATTAATAATAATAATAAAATTATTAATAATAATAAAAAATTATAATAAAATAGCAAATAATAAAGATAAATTAAATAATAAAATTAAAAGTAAAAAATTTTTAAAATTATAAAAATAATAAATCTATTAATTATTACTTAATTAATCAATTAAATTAATATCAACTAGTTTAATTACTTTATAGATTAAATATTTAATAATTGTTAAATAATATTATATACTATATATATAATATAAAATATGCTTTTTAAAATTTTTTTTTATTATAATAATTATAATATTAAAATATAATATAAAAGATAATTTAAAGTAAAAGTTATCTTTTTATATTAAAATCTATCTTAATTTTATCTTATTATCAATTGTTAAAATTATGATATTTTACAAACAGTAAAATTTTTAATTATTTAAAATGAACCAATGATTTTAATAATTACGATTAATATTCTTTAATAAATTCAGATATTAATTACTAAAGTATAAATATAAAACAAGATGTTATTATCTTTCTCATTTAGAGATAAAATGCTTTTAATTGAATCATCTCCTTCGTACAAAAAAAATACCCCTTCCTTAATACTATTTAAAGTTAGTGCTTGAATACGACCAGATGTAATCAGTGCTTGTATGGAAAAGGATAGTTTGAGTACATACATCAAGTTTACCACATTAATTTATTATCAATTAGTATCTCATATATCTAAAAATAAAATAATAATTAATAATCCATTTTTTTTTAATCAAACATTGGGGGAATGCACTTCCGTAAAGTTTCACATGTACATCATGTTAGAATCTTAAAAAATATATATATATATATTATTACCCTTCCGTTCTCTTAAATGCATATTATATATTATTTCTTTTTCATCTAATAACTTCTTGTAATCAAAGAAAATAATTTTTGTAGTATTGCATATCTGATTAATTATGCATTTGGAAATTTTGAAACATTTTATAATTTATATTTTATAACTAACCAAATAATTCTATATGCATGAATTTATTTCCATATTCAAGAGTATAGTCAACTCTTTTCCTTATATAATTTCGATACAAATAAAAAAATGTAACACGAATCGGGTTCAAACCAACTAAATTTATACATTTGAGTATGATAATCATACCATATGCAATATACCAACCTAATTATTTACAACGGGATGGTAAGCATCACAATCAAAATTGACGTGTTCGTTCCATTGCATTTGTACCATGCACTTACTACTGTTGCTATAACAAAGAAGGGAAAATATGGTAATCACATAATTCAATGAGATCATTATCGAAACAATATGTCTATCTTTGCGAAAATAATACAACTTAAAGGGGGGATATACTATTGATTTAGAAGTTCAAAGCCACAAAAAAAATTATGCTATAAATCGAATCGAAGGGAAAAAAAAAAAAATAATAATACCCCGATATCTCGATTAAATCGACACCTGATCAAGAGGAGCGGGAGTATTTTATTTTTGGGAAATTATAATTTTAATAAAAATCATATTGATAGAAATATCTTAACTTTTGCGTTCAAACTTACTAGAAGCCGAAAGTGATACGCGTTTTTTAAAGTATTGAACGATATAAAAAAAAAAAAAAAACTTGGGAATAAATTTCTCGTTTACATTGTTCCTACAATTTAGTACAATAAACGTTTTCTATAGTGAACAACTTTGTAAACCAACTGTACCTCATACTTAATAAAATGACACTTTCAAGAAAGTAACCTCTCTTTTTGGGGGAAAAGTTTATGATAAAGTCATTTCTGCATCTTTTTTGAAATTGGGGAAAATATTTAAAAGCGGAATGAACGTTTAATTATGTAAAAATATGGAAAATTGAACAAAGATAAAAACTCATCTCAAATAATAATAAAAGATTTCCGGGAATTCAAATAGCGCTGCAATCGTTGATCGCATCAAAAAGTTTTAAATGCATTTGAGATTCCGTAAGTCGCCGAAACTTTTGTTTAATTATTTTCTCAAATCTATTTTCTCAGTAATAACTAACACTACTCCAATTAACATGTTCCATGATATTAACCCCATCTATTTGCTCATCCATGAATATTCCCAACCAAACCATAATATTTTTTAATCAATTATTATTATTAAATATATAAACATATTTTTCACAAAAATTTTTTTTTTTTTTTTAAAGGGATATGTATTATTGTTTAAAGATCACAAAAGATTATATAAAGTGTCACATCATAAAATAATAAAAAAAAGATAAGGTAAAAAATAATACTAATTGGTTGATAAGATATCAAGTAATAAGATTGAAAGACGAATAGGTATCAATTAAAAAAAAAATCTATATATACAAAAGAATATAAAATTCCAAGTTAATAAAACAACCAAACATAATAATGTCGAAAAAAAAAAATCCTTTTTTTTAAAAAAAATAAGGATTGTGACACTACAATAATACGCATATAAGTCTATCTATATGTATGCTTTTAATAAATAAGTACATGCACAAAATAAGCCAAAGTTAATAAATATTATACAAAAAAAATAGAAAAGGGACACGTTTTAGCTTGCTTAAATTTTTTTTTTTTTTTTTTTCTTTTTTTTGATCTCTCTCTCTCTCATTTTTTTTTTTTTGTTTTTAATTTAGTTTTTTTTTTTAATATCTCATATCTCTACTCATAAGACTGTGATCCAGCAAGAACATATCCAAATCCTGCCAGCCTCCGCCAACTCGAACCATGACTTTGCTACTTGAAGCATATTTCATTAAACGACAAAGGTAAATCTTCCTATCACGGCCTGCTCCTTCATTTCCAAAATAATACTTATCACCTCCAGCACGTTCTACCTTAACCGATAATGGTGATGCATTTACTACCTTAGCGACTTCAACGTCAAGAGGATCGCTTCTGAGTGGTATATATGGAGAATGATCCATTGACATCTTTGATAACGTTTGAGTTAATGGAGTCATTGAACGATCGTCGGCTTCAGGAGTTAAAGGCCTTGATAGACTACTTGTAACTGAAGAAGGAGTTGGTGATCTTAACTGTTGACGTTTCAGAGGTGGAGATACCATACCTAAACGAGATAATGAGGAGGTCATGCCTGGTTGAGGGGTACTTGGTTGGGGAAGAAAAGATCTCATTCCTGCTCGTGAATTCGACCTAGAAGCTAATCCCATGCTAGTAACAGGACGTGGAATAGCTGACGGGTGCATACGATCACCAGGTGTCATTGGTCTGCCTGTTGGAGAATGCACAGGAGACTCGGATCTTGTGGAAGATTTTGATCGACCATTTCCCGGTTGAGGAGATAATGTAAGTTCACGATAATAAGGATTACCATGATTATTGTATGAAGGCCCATAAGGTGAATTATAAGGTGAATGATTATATTGTGAATTCCAAGGAAGACGATCAGACAGTGGTGGAGGACTTACGGATCTACGACCATTTGGGGTTAAATAAGAACGACCCCCACCTCCTAACGGACTCAAAGCCCGTGGTGAAGGAGATTTTGAACGTGAAGAAGGGGATCTCGCATTATTCCTTGATGGAGACATGTCTGTTGGAGAGATGACCATTCGATATGGTGATAAAGCTCTTTGAACTTTTGGAGGTGAACCAGGTTCAGGTGTGTACTTTCCTCTAGATGGTCTCATATTAGGAGACATTGGAGGCGATGAAGCGATTGATGAAGGTATTGATGAAGGTATTGATGAAGGGGGAGAGTTACTTGGAAAAAGAGATGCGTCTAATACGGCTTCTAATTCCGGCATTTCCCTTTGAACTTCGGCAACGCCATCAAGAATAACATTCCAATGTTCTTTCATCGCTTTATAATTCTTAATAGCTTCCCAATCTTTTGTCATCTGATTATTAATTCCGTTGGCAAGCATCGTAAGCATTTTGGTCACGGCCGGAACGTAATATTTCCTTTTAGCATCAAAGTTCTTATAAAGTTTTTGAAAATCTTTGGAAGTTATAGATACCGATTGTTGTGATTGTGGTTGTTGTTGATATTGTGAGGATCTTTGGTTATGTCTTGAAGAGGGTGTTATTGACATTCCTCTGTTCTGTAACAATTTTAAAGGTGAATCTGATCTACTGGTGGCTCTTATGATAAAGTCCTTACATTGTTTAACCGCCCTTTCAAGTTTATCCATCATTTGAGTAGCTTTTCCGGTTACCTGTTTAAAGACCGTTAACCATTTATCTTCCTTACATTCCTCTCTTAAAGATTCCATTTCCTGTTTTAACGCGTCCCACTTATTTGTTAAAATGTTATTCTTTCTCGATAAAACTCCATTAGGATCTGATGGGGCATTCGGGGCTGATAAACGAGACCTTAAATATTCTATACGTGCTGATAATGGTTCTAAACGAGAATCAAGCTTCATTAATGCAACGTCAGCACGTGAATTAATCTCATTAAGGGAGTTGTTGTTGAAGTTTGAAGGTGTAGCAGGTGTGATAGGCCTACTTCGTGTGGTTGGACTGGAACTAAGCCTTGGAAAAGAAAATATTTCACCGTCATTACCGGTTGAACCGCTATGACGTTGTTCTTGATATTCAAAAATATTGGTGTTTAACTCTTCTATAGAGGCTAAAATTTGATCCATTGTTTCTAATAGTTCACGTCTTTGTTTTGACTCCGACATTTCTTTCTTAACCCTTCCAAAAAAAGCTTTTACCTCAACCCAATCGGTAAGAATTCTATCAAGTATATCCTTGATGTCTTTACGTCTTTCCTCATCAGTTGGTTGCTTCAGATTGTCAAGTACAGTCTGTGACAACTCCTGAAAAAGGTCAACGTTTGGAGCAAATTTATGAATTAAAACGTCCATTTCGCTAACATTTTTCACACTCATTCCTTCTTTGACGTCAAGTTCCAAAGCAAATATAGCAATGTTTGCGTACTCAAGCCAAAGGTCAATTTTTTTAGCAGCGCCATGAAAAGTGTCTATTAGGTTTGATACAGGTAGGTCAGTTGATAGTGCGAGGTAAATGTTTGCATTTGGTACTTCGAGTTGATAAAGTGTTTGTACATGGTGGGCAAAAGATTGCATATCAGTAGTTGAACCGAGCCGCTCAGCGGAAGGTAGAAAGTTTTGTCGAGTTAAAAGTGGTTCTGGCATATGGGACATTGAAGTGTATTCTTTGCCCAAAGAACCCAAATTTTTTTTTTTCGACTTTAATTTCGTCGTTGTACGAAAAAAATTTGAAGTACAAGGGCGTGTACCATATATATTTATATATGTTGAACACATTGATTGAGTTTCTTTTTATATATATGGTATTTTATTATAATCAAATATTTGTCATAAACAAATTTGAATGAGATGGGTACACAATAACCTTTGAATTACCCAATAGAATCGTTGAATATCTGTCCTAACCTATGATTGTTACTTGAATCAATTTTATATTAACCTTATTTTATAAATCAAATATGTCAAAAAATTCCGATATCTTTTTTCAAACAATATACCGATATGCATTCTTCGGGATTAAATGAGGTAATTATATACCAGTAAAGATGAAAAGATGTTTCATGTGACATTTGGCATGTGACTGAAACCTTCCTTTGGTTTAAACCTTTGACCCACAAAAAATTTATATTAGATATTGGATTTTACAATTGGATCGCCGCGATGCATAATTTAATGATATTTCTGGGAATCTTCACGTGGCCAATTCAGATATTATTGATATTATTGATATCAGTTTTAATTGTAATAAATAAATAAAATATATAAATAACTAGTAATAGGTTTTTTTATAAATATATAAATATATATATATATCTATAGATTGTCTACCATAACTCAATCTTATCATCAAAGGACTTGCTCTCCCTTGCTTCCCAATAACCACCTTTATAAACCCATTCACCATTCTCAAATTTAAACCACTGTGGTTCCCAAGTTTTGCTTTGTTGTTCTAAAAATTTACGAAAATCCCGTTGCTTTTGTTCAACACGAAGTTTTTCGGCTTCAGCCCTTTCTAAATTGCCTTCTTCAAATAATCTCTGATCAGGTCTAAACCTTGTGTCTGTTCTCGGTAATACGTTGACTAAGTCTGGCGTTAATTCATTTAATTCAACCGCGAATTGTGAAAATCCATAATATTGCTCATGATCTGGTATTGGAGAATTTGCTTTCCAAATAACTTCTAATTGATTCGGTCCTATCTCATGAAATATTATTTCAGTCCATCTTCCTACTATCTTACCACATTTACCTCCTTTGGCATTGTGTAATACTCCTACAATCTCACTTTTCGGTCCGTTACTCCATAATCCACTTTGAACAAATGTTACTTCACATGCTTCCCCTGTTGTTTGGTTTTTAATCTTCATCACTCCAGTATGTTCCAAATATTTTGTACCGGATATCATGTTACGCATCCATGTTGTAGTCTTGGAAAATGTGTAATGATCGTTATATTTTGGAATGGTAACATGTGTCGTACCTGATGGAATTATTTCCTAAAAATAAAATTTTTTTTTTTTAGAAAAAAAATTTTTGGCATGGATTTATTTATTAATTATACCTCACCATTGATTTACCCCAAAATTTTGTTTTGGCTTTTGATTCTTGCCAAAATTGCCAGTTTTCTGATTCCGCATGACAAGCCATTATAGGTGGATAATGGCTAACTTTTTCAGAAATAAACTTAAACCCCTTATCTGATCGAACATACTCAAAAGTTTCCCCATGAAGGGGATTGAAAGGTTTTCGAAGTGCCCGGTATTGAGTAAATGCATATCCTGAAACCGCAAATGCCGATACATAGATCAACCTGGATATAGAATCATCGATGGTAGCTGCCTTATCTAATAAATGACTATATTCCAACTCTTCCGCCATCCTTTGCAAGGCATTAAGGGGTTCATTAAGAGATATAGGCATAACAATTGTCGATAAATCTTTTCCAACATTCTTCCGAAGAATAGATAAAAGACTGACATCTTCACCACAAACTGGAGATGGTAAACATTTTCTCCTTCGAATTGTAATTGGTTTTTTATCAGCAATTTTGTTATCGTCAACGTCATTCACAATAGGTTTTTCTTCAATAATCTCTTCTGTAGTTGTACCTGCCTCATCCTCCGTTTCCTCTGTTTCCTCTGTTTCTTCATCGATAATCTCATTATCACTATCTGTTGTATCTTTCAATTCAATATCCTCGGCATCAAAAAATAGTTCGGCTGAAACTGTATTAAATGAACAAACTGAGTCTGCTCGATTAATTCTTGCTTCTCTTCTTTCTTCCAAATTAGATACTTCTTGTTGCGTTTGTTCAGGTACATCTGCCAATTTTTCATCAGATAAGGTTTTTCGTAATTCGGCTTGTTCAGCTGCAAGTTTACGATATGCATGATCTAGTTGTTTCCATTTTTCAATTTCGGCTCGTAATAATTCAAATGCTTGCTCCTTATTCGTCTTCAAAGTTGAAAATGTTGTATTTAACCTTTCATAAATTTGTTCCATTGCCATTTGTGTTGGAGTTGTAGGAGCTTGTAATGTTGGTTGATCGAGTGGAGTTGGTCCTATAAAATCATAATAAAATGTCAATGTAAAGTACCGAAGTAATTCACATAAGAATTCTTGCCCTTATTCTTAAAAATTTACCTCGTTGTCGTGTAATGGGAAATTTCTTTAACCGAAATTTTCCCTCAACACCTGGACTACGAGTAATTACTGGAGAAGATGGACTCTCAACGGAAATTTTCAAATGATCCAATAACTCTTTTATAGATCTAAAATTATCATCCATACTATTAAATGCGCCGTATAATTTTCCGAGATCTTCGTCCATTTTATTGTTCATTCTTAAAAAACCTTGTGTATCCCTATGAAGACTATTTCGTTTTTCTAATAAGCTTTGACGTTTGAGATATATGCTTTGTCTTCTTTCAAAATCCATAGATTGTCGAGGTGAGGTCATTTTTGGATATGCTGGATCATTAAGTTGAAGATCTTTAGATATATTCACGTATTTGCGAATAACTATCATCCACCTATCAAAATCATCGTTAGTAAGTGCTTTCAAATGATAAGTAGAAGTTCCAGAATCTAAATTAATTGAGAGAAAATTTGCACTAGAAGATACTGCCGAAAGTGCGATATGTATCGTTCCACGACAAGGTCCGTGAGGATGTACATAATGTGATAAAACGCCATTGTCTATCTGTACCCAACGTTTTGCCCAACCTGTTGAATGAAATTATAATTAATATTAATTTCTTTTTTTTTTATAGATCTGGAATTCATTCAGATGCGTAATTCACCTTGCATCTTTTTCCTCTTTTTTTTCAACATCCATCCGCCAATTTCCGGCTGAGATTCTTTTTGCTGGTCCTCTACCCCTGTTTATAATTATAAAATCATTACTTAACCAATTCATCTAATATAATCACAAATGTTTAAAGTCTTTTTTTTTTTTTTTTTTTATGATTTGATTTATACTTGCCGTCTTTTAATGCTACAAAAAAAGTTAGCGATTTCGAAGTATTACGTGAAAATGAATTATCTGATTTAATAAATAAATGAAAAATGGTTAAATGTAGAAATTTGAATAATAATACAGTGAATAATAATATAAAAGCATAAAATATGTTTTACCGAAACACAAACAATAAGTTCCTTCTTCCTGTACTATATAACTACCTTTAATGGTAGTAGATGCTGAATTATAATGTTCAATTGGTAAGATTTCTTTTAAATCAGGATCTTTAATAATTTGAGCAGACACTGACTTTTTGCGTCCGCGATTAGAAACGGGACTAGTAGGTTGAAGCGAGGAAACAGGGTCATGCAGTGTAGTGTCTAATTCTGCATTGTTTCCTCCCGGTATTTCTTCATTATCGTCGGCATCATTTGTGTCAATAGAGGTTCTACTTCTTACGCTGTGTACACTTGTTCTACTGGCTACAGATTTAGCTGTTGATGGGGTGGGAGGTAAATTTTGCCTTGAAGAAGCGGATCCGCCTTCCAAAGGATTGCGAACTTCTGCATTTGAGGTTGTAGTTGCAGCGACAAAAACATTTCTCGCCGAAACAGCTGGCCCTTTCCTTTGATATAAGCCAAACGAAATGTTTTTCTTCTTTGTGGAAAACCACCATAATATTGTTTGTCCTTTTGGAACGTTAACATAGTGAATGAAAACATCTCTAGGAGCAACTTCAACTTCTTGCATATTTAAAATGAAAGTACTTAAATGAAAGTCTTATTATTTAGTGTGTAAAGAACGAAAGTGAGCTATTTAAATCGGAGTTATGATGCAAACTGAATTTTTTTCCCCCGAGAGAAATAGTCACGTGATCAACAATTGTTTACTGATCGACATTAACACGTGGGAGAAAACGTGTTTTTATGATCCCAAAGCTCGTTACACGACCTGATAGAAATTTGCTTCAAAAATTGATTTAAGAGAGATGATGATCCATCGATCCATCGAATGCTTATTTAGACTATCAAAGAACGCGTCTTTGGAACATTCAATTAAATCAAGTAAATTTTGAAGAGCATTTGGACTGTTCAGGGATCATAATGCTAGATGCGAAAAATGCTTAAATTTGAGACATGAAGTTCACTGATGCGCCCATATGTAAGGGCTAAAAAGCCAGTAAAAAATTATTAAAAATGATCGTAATCGACATTCAATTAATTAGATAGATAATTAATTAACAAAGAAAAAAAAATACGAAATAGATACGCCCTTTAAATCTATCTTTTTACAAAACCGATTTTGATTGGCTCATCCGAACCAAATGGCTATTTTGTGCATAATTTGCATAATTTGCAATTTAAATTCTCGCAATTTTTTTAATCCGTTCCGCAGATTTAAATTTTATAAAGGCATTTTTATTTTTCCTACGATTTTAGTTTTTTTTTTTTTTTATTTTTAATGCATATTTTTCTTTGATGTTGTTTACCACCAACATCCTCGTTGAGCGGTTGAAAAATACAAAAAATAATCAAAAGATTGAAGAAAACACCAAGAAAGATAGGGAAATATTCTTCCCATTAAACTTGAAGCGAAAAATAATTTGTTAAAAAGAAAAGTAGTGCAACACAGCTGATGTGAACAGGTTTCTCATGCAGGACGATTCTACATTAGTTTCTTCTACTAAGGGTCATTGTCCGTAGGTTTACTGTGTATTATTACTACTCGTCAAATTTTTTATATATTTAGTATACAAATAACAAAACGTGATACTAACTATGATCAATCGATTTTTTATAGCAATCACTTTCACATAATAACCTGTGATGATATTGAATTTCACCATGTAATTTACTCAATTTCAATCGTTCTTGGAGTTATATTGGCTATTACCGCGGGCGGACTGTGGTTAAAAAGACGAATTTATATCGAATCATCACAGAGAGTCGCGTTTCTCGACGGGTATTTATTATGGCAAACATTGCATGCATCAAGTGAGTTATCTATGTTAATAATTTGATTATACGATGGCCAACATTTTGTATTATTATTAATAATACTATTTAATTCCCCTTTAAGTTCGAATCATCAGTGACATAATAATACTTAGCAATCTCATCGGGGAGGAATTTATGGTTTTAGAGCTCGTCTATGACATACCATTTTACTGCGATCAAGTTTCGGTGATATTATTTATTCTCGGAATGTAATTATTATTTTAACGACTTTTCTTTTATATTTCAACTTTAAAAGAAATTATAAATATAATTAATTATTTATATACTTTTTTTTCGTGGGAATAAAGTTTACTCGCCATTCCTTACGCACGAACAACTCCTAACTCTCAAGGGTCATTGCGGAATATCATACCATCTCATAAAAGCATAATATGGTTCTTTCGTATATTCTCTTTCATAATTTTTCCATCACTTGCCATCCTTGCTTTGCTCACAGGATATTTTCATTCAATGCGGAATGCAAAACCTGACGAGAGTGTACGTTTTAAAGATCTCGAAACACTTATGATTCGTGCACATTACATAGTCTATGCTATCAGTTGCGTTTTGTTAGCGATTTGTTTTGCATACTTTGGTAGAAAAGTGAAAGGTTTCGCAGAAGGTAGCATTGGATTATTAATGAGTAGTGAGTTGGATTCAAGATATCATCGCCTTAGATTAATGAGAAGGTCCATCACAAGGGTATTTATTTTTGATTTACATGGTTTAATCTTTATTTAAAGTCATGCTAATTAATATTTGATTCGGTGTGGATGATCAGATGAATATTGTAAATGGTTTTTTATGCGCAAAGTATTTGCTATTTGCTATCGCCGCAACGACCGCTGCATTTCAACTTGTGGTAATATTTTCCAATACATGGATTGTTCAAATTGGTACTATTTTGGTCACGACATTCCCTCTTGTTTCAATGATTTTATGTACATTGTTAATTCTATATGGGTAACTTTTATTTATTTATTTTTTTTTTTTTGATTTGATTATGAAACGAAATTTTCGTCTTTTTTTTTTTTTTTTTTATATTAATACTCATTTTAATGTAGAGATACAAATCCCGAAAAGGCGTTTGATACGGATTTTTTACAGATGTCGCATTCGCATAATTTTTTAACATGGAGTTATACAGTAGAATCGTCTAATCAACAGTCTGAATTGAACCTTTTACCACCTCCACCCTCATACAAAGATGATGTTACAAATCAACAATATGTTAAAGAAATTGAACGAAAACAACCACCCAACATAAACTGTTGTACTGATGCTTCAAATTCCAAAAACATTCGTACATCATACATTCGAAATTCATCTACAACATTACCAAACATCATAATATCCTCACCGCCAGAAATATCAATTGCAGAAAAAAGACCTAGTCGTGTTGTTGGAAAATCCAAGTTTATAGCTGCTTGGATATTGGATCAGCACGAAAGAACTTCCACAAATGAAATGTCATCATCAACAGAAGACAACAACAAAGGATGTATTCGATATTGATCCTTGTTATTTATTTAACTTTAAATGATACAGTTCTTACTTATATAAACGCATCATAAAAAACTTTCTCTAATATCATAATTATGATATCTACCCAACTTTCATTTGTATTTTTAATCATATGTAAATTTAATACTTAATGTAACTTGTTTATTTTTTTAAGCGTGGTTTGGGAATTGAAGGTAGTTGTACATTCTATTATCCAAAATATAACTCGCACAGCTTAAAGCTGTACTAATGTAGAGTATACCTTTATAATAAAAAATCAAAAAAAATCAAAATGGCAATACATTTTTCATCGACGAACGGGACGCGTCAACATGTATAAAGAGGTTTTTTTTTTTTTTTTTTCAATTTCTAAATTTTATTACAAATTACATGTAATTAATAATTAATAAATGATTAGGTGTTTTATTGGGCAATATACAGTATAAGAGTTTTATAAAAAAAAAAAAAAATGTTTAAGTGGGTGATAAAGATGAACAAGAATTAGTGAGGGCAAGTTTGCTGTATTTTAATTATTAAACACGAAAAAATAAAAGCTTTGACAAATTTGTTATACATGAAGCTGTTGTTAAATTTTGGAATATGAATTAACTTAACGTATTTTAAACTATAAACATTGTTGCAAGGTAACAAAAAAAGACCTCTCGAAAAGAATGTTAAGTGTGGTACATGATTTATTTATAAGTTTTTCATTGAAAATATCTCTTGAGTGTAATATTAAGCATTAATATTTAGTAATGATATATTATTATGTTATATTTCTATATATTTCTACCGCAATAAAAAGTAAATTAATCAATCTTCCGTAATAAATAAATATATAATACAAAAAAGTTAATCGATTAACATAAATGTCTGGTTGATGAACGTTAAAAGACTGGCGAATTCATGATAAATAAATTTTCCTCCTCTTTTTTGATCCATTTCAATAATACGAGGGAAGAATTTGTCAATGCTGTTTTGGATATTAATGGACCAAACGCAGCGTATAATTCAAATGTTGCTGTTATCTTTGATTAATAAAAAAGATAATTATGTTATAAGTTAAGATGACTAGTTATAAAAGAAAAGAAATAATAAAAAAATAATAACAAAACATACCCATCCTAATATAGTTTCTGACGGACTCACATAATAATGTACTTTGAGTGGCCGAACACGTGAGTGCATACGATCATGTGTATATCTATATAATTTAAACAACCTAAAATAATAATAATAAAAAATTATTTCGGGAATCTCTCTTTAAATAAATGTAATTGCATAAATTTCATACCTTCGTTTTTCACGAGGATTATTATATGATGCCAAAAATGCAGGTGACGTGTATTGTAAACACGTCTTTGATTTGTATATAAAATGTCGTAAACCTGCCACGCCAATATCGGCTATTCATAGCAATAAGCAAGGTATATTAAAAATTAATAAATATACGATTTGCCAATAATTAATTAATTTGAATCGGGATTATTTGAATCAAAAAAAAAAAAAACACACACACACCTATAGAATAACCCTCACTTTTTGAGGCTGCTTCTATCCCTTGTAAAGCATCGCAAGCGGTGAGTTGCTAAAAACAAAACAGATCAATACATATAAATGATCAACTATATGGAATCCTTAAAGAATGCGAGAGTGAATTTACCTCAACTATTGTATTTTTGGCATCAGATAATTCAAAAAATTTATCCTTGTCTGGAGATATCAAAAGAAGACATACGTTTGCGGTAATATAGCACACGTAGGCGTGGAGGAATCCTTTATTGTTAAACTTTGGAAGACATATTGGAGTCCATGATTCAACCGAACGAAAAGTTGAAGAACCATTTACCATGTTAAAAACCAAGTGAAGATCTTAAAAGAAAGATTGAATTGTCAATAAAACATATTAGACGATAAAAGCATTTAGGAATATCGATCATACCTGCTGAATGAAGACTGTGTTTTTTAAGTCTCAGCAAGGTTATTAGCTTATAATTTGTTATTAACATGGCATATAAAAGGTCCTATAACAGATAGGGAGTTAAATAATTAACAATATTATTAATAAAAATCAATAAAAATATTAATATTATAAATACCTTCGACTTTACTATTTGCAAAATATTTCCAACTTTATCTCGTAGTTCTTTGCTCATTCTAACGCATTGAATCGAACCTAACATGAACCCCGGTTCATCGCTCATGGAATTTGCAAGCTTATCCAAGAAAGGCTCAGTACCTATAAAAAGTAAAGGCAAATTTATTTAAAAAAAATTAAAATATTGTAACCATAAAAGAAACAATAAATCAAACATAATTGATGATTAACCTCCAAGCAGAATACGCAAATCAAAATTCATCCTTTGCTCATAAATTTTTGTTAATTGAGTGGACGTCAAAACACTCAAAATTTGATTATATAGATAATTTAACTGTTCTCTAAGCTGTAAAAAATGTAAAAAAAAAAAAAAAAAATTGTGTAAAAAATTAATTCTCTGATATGTACAATGAACTATTGGTACATACTTGAGACTCTGATTCATTTGTCCGGGAAACGGCTACAAGATACAATGGCCCCTTTAGTAAAAATACAAATTTATGATTTCCCGCATTTATACATCTATCAATATTATAATAAATATAGTTAGGAATTAAGAGTTGATATATTTATTCCACATAAAAAAAAAATTTATTGATTCCTATATAACCTTAGAGAATCTTCGGCATCAACAAAAAATGAAATAATGGCTTGAATCACACCCATATAACTTGAAATACGTGATTCATCTCCATACCTATTAATTCAGAAAAATATAAATTATTAAATAATTCGAGATAATATTCGAGTAAGTTTATTATTTACCGCGTATAGATCGGCTTGCCAGAACTACTAAGTATAAAGAAGTGTTTTCGATGTCGAGACCAAGTAACAGATTGTGGATCTAAAATTTAAGTGGTAATATTTTAGCTTGAATGTTTGTAAAAAAAAAAAATTTTGGTTTTGAATATTTATCCTTTTTTTATTTATTTATTTTTCTAAAAAAAAAAGGGACAAAAAAATACAATACAATAAATTAAGATAAAAACACCTTCAACCTTCATGTCCATACTTGCGACGATATCCCGAATATTCTTCGTCTATTGGAATAGCTGGCATATCAAGATGACCGTTACTCATTTTACATTCTATAGAGCTATCTGAATCTTTGAATCAAAAAAACAATCTTAAAAATGTCGGCAAAAAATGGGTAATGATAATAAAAAAAAAAATTTCAAAAAAAGGATACATACCTATACTTTCATTTCTCGCATCAAAATCCAAACTCATATCACTTTCCGGTTCACTAGAAAAATTCCGCTTTTTATTATTTTTATTATCAATGAAACCCTTACAAAACGTTAAATACTCATTATCAGTTGAAGAAGCCGAGTTGGATCTATTCATGATTTTGGTAAGATAGTCGTCTACAGAACTTTCCTTTGAACGGTTCTCTCCGTTAATACTACTATCTAGTAAATTTGAAATTGCATTGAAACTTTTTACCGACGACCCAGCAGAAGAAGAACTGTATGCTTTTGTAGAAGGAACACTTAATGAGAGTTGTGTAGTGGGTTTTGTCTTATATACGCTAAATTTACGTTGAGGTTGTAATGTAGGTGAAAGTGGTTCATCTGAAGTGATAACACTATTAGAATCGGAAAGAACATCTTCCATGATGGGTGACATTGGTGACAAAAGTGGACTTTTTGGTAATGAAAACGACATGGTGAAAATTTAACGAAAAAACATACAGTAGACGAGAGATTTTATATAGCTCATACAAATCGGATCATCGGATTTAAATGCCAAATCCAGATATCTAGTGAAACGTCGTGACACGATCTTAAAAAATACTTTTGGGAACAGGGTTTGGTAATTCCATTTTCTGTATCATAACCATGCACAATTAATTTAGGTCGAATCATATGATTGAAAATCCCGTTAATTAGTATTGCAAAGATCAAAAGATCACCAATAAAATTTCTTGAATTTTATATATCTACGATTTAAATTTCACATGAGTTCACAAGATTTTTTTTTTTGTGATGTTAACGACGACGAGATTTTATCAATTATATTGAGCTAAATAGATTTCGACACAATTTGCATACAAAGGATAAAAAAGAAAGATAGCATTATATATAATATAGATAATTTAAAATTATGTTCTATGAAAAAATTATACGATTGTATTTCTATATATGTTATTATTTTAATCTCCATGATATATTTGTAATCTCCGTTCTTCATATGAATTAGATAGTCATGCGACACCATGAAGCTGTGGCTAAGATATGGAGAAATCAAATTTACTTTTACATGCAAAATATGTTTTTCTGATTAGATTTAGCATTAACTCATTTTCATTTTCCTGGCAGCTTTGTATGCTGTTCATATCCAAAGGTTGCCTTGTCGGTAGATAAAGAGATAGTTAAGGTCAGTAGTGGGTACGTCGGATCCCACTTGCCAAGTTTCGGGTTGGTTGGCTAATGAAAAAAAAAGTTAATAAAATGAATGCTGTACTTTTTTTTTTTTCGACACAAAAATTTTGAATGAGAAAATTAAATTTTCGATTACATAAATTTATACAAACTGACCTAAATATCACAAAAAACTAGTTTACAAAACAAAATTCGAAAAAAGCAATCTCTTTGGAGATTATCGGAATACATTTTCCCGATTTATCATTTGATTTAAAGTTTTATTTGATCATCTCTGATATCTAATACAAATATTTCAATTCTTGGCGTTTATGTACTCTAATCTACCATGAAGACAAATACAGGAGATAATCAATGCCTTTAGAAAATTAATCGATTCTCTCTTGTGAGTCAGAGAATTTTTACTTATAGTGCTAACAGAAATTTTTAATTCGATATTTCTCACGTATCGATCGATACAATTCATTCATCTTCATAATAAACGAATTGTCACTAAAAATGAAGAAAGGAGTAAGGTTGACTTGGAAAAATGGGAGTACATATTCGTGATGCAAATATTAAATTATAATTTCTTTTTTTTGTTCTTCTGACAAAATATCATATGATTGGTTAAAAAACGTAGCACAGTAAAATAAAATGGATAGTTTACGAAAATTATTAAAGAAATCAATTTATTTTGTAAAATCTTCATTTCAAGAATTTTATTTTTACATTATATGGATCTAATCTGCGTAATCCATAATTATTTCTCATAAATTATTTTGGTTTCTTAAAAAATGATTTTCATTCATTAGAGAGATTCATTCATTCGAATTATCTCTTCTAGATTTTGCTTTAAGCTACTTATTCTTTCATCTCCCAGCTAAAATGGGGGTATAACGTTAAGGATTACGAATATTAAAGGACGAAATTATAAAAATTTATATTATCATATGCAACATATAAATTGTCATTAAAATTTATATGTAGGACCTCCGTTATATTAAGCAAGTAAATCATTTTAGTAATAATTTTTTGATCAACTATATATCCGAAAAATTTTTTTTTCATTATCACATCTCAGCAATAAAAACAAAATGCTCACTATTTGAAATCCTTTTCTATTATCTTTTCTTTGCTTATTACGTGAAAATTTTTTGGATTTTAAGATTATCATTTCGGTGTAATCGCATATAGTCTTGTGACAGTCCTATTATAAAAAAAAAAAACAAAACAAAATATTTTAGTATTTTACTAAGTAAAAGAAAGAGGAGGAACACGATCACTCGAATTCAAATTTCTATAAAAGTTTTGCTAGGCATCTAATAGGATTGCAACCTATCGCCAAGAAGCCTATATGAAACTTCACCGAATGACGCGCCTATTATGCAAGCTCGATCCTACCTCTTCAATCAATGTTGAGTTTTTTTTCCTTTCAGACTATCGTTTTAAATAAATTCATATCGTTATTATAAAAAAATTAAAAAATTTAGTATTTTTACTAAGTAAAGGAAAGAGGAGAAACACAATCAAATTATTTTTTTTTATTAAAATGTCTAATTTCATTACCTCCTTCTAAAAGTTTTTTTTAAAATCTTTTTTTTTTGGTTTTTTTGGTTTTTACAGCACGTTTTTTAAAATACATTTAATTCTAAATAAAGTTATCAGAAAAATTCTTTGTTAGCATAATCAAAACATTTTCAGAATCGTTCGTTTCTGTGTTTAATAAAAAATGAAAATGTGAGTAATTTCTGCAGTTAACTATTCCCTAAGAAAGATCAGCCAGAACCAATAGACCACTTTAAAATGCTCTGGATTTTTTAGAATATTACACAGTGTGTTTTTGCCAAAGTACATCGGCAATAGAAAATAGACTTTTCTCGCATCTACCTTGAATTTTAAACCTTGATGCAAAAAGTCTTCATATTCGTTTTCATTTTCGTTGTCAATTTCGTTGTCGTCGTAGCGAACTAATTTATGTTAATACCTAAAAATAAAGAGAATAAGTGGGCCAACACGTGAGTAATTACTCAAAAATCCGCATTCCACGTCTGCACAACAGAACTATTCCTTGGACCCTTTCATCACTCACAATATACAAAGTATCATTAAAACTTAATTATTTGATATCAAATAACATTGAGCGCAATAAGTACCTTTTCCAATAATATATAATCTTGACGTAAAAGAGCACTTCATTTTTGAAAAGAAGTTGTTATCGATTTTTAAAAATGAAATTTTTTTTTAATACGAGAAGTTATCTTCCTTGAAAAAAAGGTTTTAAAAAAGGTAAAGAATAATTTTTCAAAAAAATAATTTCTGCAAAAAAACTTTTTTTTAAAATGGATGAAAAAATAAAATTTTGAAAAAGGGTTTGAATGAGATTGTCATTTTTTTTTTTGTAGAAAAAGAATAATTAAAGGGTTTTGCTAACGCATAATTTTAATTTATAAGGAAAGAAGTAAGGAATTGTAGAAGATATAAAAAAGGTAGAAGATGTAAGGGAAGTAGAAGATATAAATGATGTAAGGGAAATAGGAAGATGTAGAGGAAGATGTAAGGGAAGTAAAAGATATAGAAGATGTAGGGAAATAGGAAGATGTAGAGGAAGATGTAGAAAAGTTGCTCGAAAATCTGTTCCTTATATAACGAAAATGATAATATAAATAAAATTATTTTAAAGTAGGATCTTGTGAAATAAGTTTCAATATTTCTTTTTCTTAAAGTTTCTACAAATTCTAATTGATTTTTTCAGTTTACATTACTAGTAATATAATATATCAACTGTTTCTTAATTTTAAAGTAAATTAATAATCAGCCGTAGCCAAAATTAGGAGTTTTTTCAATGGGTAAATTTGTATCATGACTTCAATTACCAAATCTTTTTAGAAACAGATGAAAAAATATTTTTTTTAAGTAGCGAAACACGCATTTTTATAAGGCAGAACATTTTCTCTCTTTTTTTAATGTATTATTAAAATAAATTCCATTATAAATATAATCAGTAAGTAACTTGTATAATTTCTTGGTAAGTATTAATTCTTTTTTTTTTATTGACAACATAAGGTAAAGCTTATGTAGGCTAGAAGAATATGCTATACATATTACTTAGCAAGTTTAAGAAAGTTGTGCCGTCAAACAACACGCGTCAATGCATTTTACTAAAATACCTGTTTAATCTGGAGTTAGATTTATGTGAATAAATATATATTATTTACATTCTATATCTTTGGATTATATGTTTCTGTTTGTCCATTTGTGAATTTTTTTTCGTTATACTTAACAACGGTCCCCATTTCCTAATAAAAAAAAAGGAAAATTAAAGTACAAAAGTTTCATGTTTCACTGCCATAAAAATATATATTCCCATCAGTATCTAATGAGATTTAGTAATCAACGTTATCTGAAAATCTTATTTTCTAATTCTTTTTTTTTTGTTGACAACATATGGTAAAGCTAGAAGAACGTGCTGTGCATATTACTTTAATTTTTCAAGAAAGTTGTGCTGTCAAACAATATGCGCCAATTACATCACACATGAAATTTCATGAAAAAAACCTGTTTAATCTGGAGTTAGATTTATGTGAATAAAATATGTATTATTTTTGTCCGCCCGTGTGAATTTTTTTTAGTTAAATTCATTTCACTTAACAATGGTCTCCCGTTCTCTAATAAAAAAAAAAGGAAAATGATTTTGCCCATAATATTAAAGTTCAAAAATTTCATGTTTCACTGCTATAAAAATATATTTCCGTCAATATCTAATGAGATTTAGTAATCAACGTTATCTGATTTTCTAAATAACCAAGTTTTTATCAATAAAAAAAATTTTGATGGATGTAAGCTTCAATCTTTTAAAAAATTTGATCGACTTTTATCTTTTTATCTTTTTACACTACTTTATAATAAAAAACTACACCTTTAGTTTTTTAGAAAATAAAGTAAAACTTAATATTATTTAATAATCTATAATTTAAAATTTTTTTTACTTAAGATCATTTCACTTAACAACGGTCTCCCGTTCCCTAATAAAAAAAAGGAAAATTATTTTGCCATAATATTAAAGAACAAAAAATTTTATGTTTCACTGCCATAAAAATATATTTCTGACGGTATCTAATGAGATTTAGTAATCAATATTATTTGAAAATCTTATTTTAAAAAAATTTTGATGGAAAAAAAATGATGTAAGCTTCAATATTTTAGTCTCAAGTTTTCAACTAAAAAAAAATTTGATCTGACATTTGGCATTACTTATCGGGATTTTACACTACTTTTTATTTTTTTTTTAATATAGTTATGTTGATTCTATTAATTTTAGAAGATCTGCAAGTCAAAAGTAATGTAGGAGCAATTCTTATATTACCAAATTTAGTTTTTAATTACATGATGTTTACATAAAGTAGAAAATAATGTGTTCAACATTTTATTTAACTGATCACATGCATTTGCAAAACTCATGTTTTTTCTAGTATATATATATCTCAATTCCCAAAAAAATGTTTTAAAAAAAAAAATTCACAAAATTCCCAAATTCCCAAAAATTTTTTAACTTCTCAACTTCTATTTCAAAAGGTAACATTATTTTAGAAGAACAAGAATAGCATAAAAACTAGTGTTCCGCAAAATCGGATCGGATCGGATTTTATCCAAATCCGATCCGATCCGATTTTCATTTTTCAGGATCCGAATCCGATCCGAATCCGACGGATCCGTTGAAATCCAGATCCGATCCGAATCCGAC